>VUQH01002462.1:17657-27960 GCA_015106775.1 Etroplus canarensis
TCTCTTCCTATAGGTGCTTTTTATGGTTTATTTTGGTAAATACCTTTCACTTACATTTTTCTTGCATTGTTTATGACTTAAAATAATCCTCTATATGTTTCAAAAGTGTTTCTTTTAAACTTAATGTAAAGGTAAGGTCACCTTTTTAGTCTTTCTTATTCTTTTATCCTTGTACTGAATATAGGAGAACCTCCAATTTCATTGTACAATGTCTGTATGATGACAATAAAAGGCACTCTATTCTATTCTGTTCTATTCTATTCTATTCTATTCTAGTGACTTCAAAATCACTCTTGGTTTTTAATTTCGGTGTTCCCAAATGCGGAGTTGCACTTTGGAAGATCCAAGGTCAAATATTTTTTCATAAACTTCCTCATTTCTGTCTCTTTTTCTTGCACTCTTCTTGTCCCTGTGTCACCGGGTGCTTCTGCTGTCCTGCTGTGCCTGGGTTAATCAGGTTCAGGGAGGGAGGATTAGCCCACTGTGCCTTAGCATGCCAGCTTCTCTAACCCAGAGCTATTATGTGCACTCTCCACACTCAGGGAGAAGCAGCACCCGTGCAGATCTTGTCAGCACCTCTGGGTGTGTTTACTACATGTCTAGACCTCAGAGCTGAGCTGTTATTACTGTAAGGTACACTGTGGGGATATGCTGCTGTTTACACCACGCTGACCGTCGAGTAAACAAACTCCAACATCCATTGGGCCAGACAAGCTGAGAGCCACAGGGCCTTGTTCTCCTTTTCAGCAGTTTGAGAGACATTGCAAACCAAAAGCTCCAGTTTCTTCTTCTCCTGCTGAATATGCATCAGAATCACTTATCAATAAGTGCATACAGGGTTCAGTCAGTAAGTAGTTCTACAGACAGAGTATTTCTGCTGTGTTAAGCCCCATGCTGTCAGTTAACATTACACTGACAGCATCCAAACCTCACTGAGACCGAAGCCTTGTCCAGATCTCCAGCAGGTCCACCAAAAGGCTTACTAACTCAGCAGTCAATGTTTTCCTGCAGTTTTATTCTTTCAAGATCTTTAACATCTGCTTTATTTTCTAATACCTTAAACTGAATTACTCCAACTTTTACTGCAGTATTCAAATCCAGGCTCAATAACAAACTCTGGCTTTAACTCTTTATTTATCCCTTGTTGCCTTCATTCAACAGGTGACAGTAAGCTTTTTCCTGCTCACTAGTGAGTGAATTATGAGTATAAAACATGCTAAATATGATCAAATTAATTAACCATATAGACTTATATAAAAGGTAGGGCTGCTGCATTATCACATTTTTCTATCATGTTTGAAAAAAATCACTATGATAAAAAAGGCAGTTTATTAAAAGAAAAAAATAGCTCCTCTGAATGTATTCCTAAATTTCTTCATGAATGCTGACTTGACCAGACTCCACTTGATGTGATGTGAGGCTAGATGTTGAATGTTTAAGAGCCGATAGTGTCCCTGTAGTGTGGTAGTTTACATATTTGCCTCACAAGTGAAAGGTACCTGGTTTGATTCCAGGTGGGGACACAAGCCCCTCTCACCATGGAGGGTTGCATCAGGAAGGACATCTGGCGTAAAACCTCCACCAAATTACCAGTGCAGATTAATCCACTGTGGCAACCCCTTGGGGAATCTGTATTTCCAAATGGCTGAAAATCTAATCAATTACACTTCTTATTGAGGTCGGTCACTTGTTCCAAGACTCAAAATCCTGTATTAAATAGCTTTTACGCTATTGCGATGACCCGAAGGATTTGTGGCGGTGACGCTGATGACTCTATCCTATCCCCAAAAAGTGGGGATATAATAATAGTAATTACTTTAACAGTCAAATTTATCATCTTCCATATAAATTAGTGTAATAAGTCAGTGTATTATATGTTATGCCTTTACCAAACATAATAAACTCAAAACACAATTGCATGGAGGTGGCGAGAGAGTCTGTAGCCATAACTGTACAATAGCAGACAAGAGCAATAATTACACATATGTACAGTGCTAATATATATGCATTATTGACACAGTATAGGCATTTCATTTTTGAAAAATACAGTTATCATCAATACACAGTTCTCTAGAGACCCCAAATGTGATTTTTTTTCCCCAGTAAAAATAATAATAATAATAATAATCAGCTTCACACAAAATAACAACCGTAAACCCTTAAACATTCTTTTAAATTTAATTTATGAAAAGTATGCCTTTCTTTGTTCACATTTGTAGGGTAAGGTGTGTTTCAACGAGGTCAAGCTGGAGCAGGTGTGCGAGTACCCGTCAGAGACCTTCATGCAGGCAATCAGCTCTCATCCTCATGACCTGGGGAGTATGGAGAGGTTACAGGGAGAGGAAGTGCAAGAGGAGCAAGGTGACATGGAAGGAGGAGCGGTCATGGTGAAGAACACAAGGAGTCTGGGAACTGCAACAGGACCACGTCTAAAAGTGGGTCAGTGCCACCCCCTTCTCAGAAAACATAAAGTTTAGTGAGATTTTTGGCATGTGGGTGCTCACCTGAGGACCTCTGTGGGTTTGGATTTTATGCAGGATAAGAAGTTGAATTTTTCTTTATGGTCAAAAGAAGTCTGAACGCCTCTAAGTAAGGCTTATAAAAGTGAGCCAAGCCAACAGTGTATTGATCCTAACAACATTATGGTTCTTCATTGCTGTATCAATGACTATGGACATTTCAGTTATGATGTTTGTTCAGTAGATAGAAAATAGGCAGTGTACTTTTTCTAAGTCAATCCCATATTCACCTCGGTGCTGAAGTAAATGTTCACCAGAGCTCCAAATCTATACTAATCCACAGATAAAAATGTCCCCTAACAAATGCTTTAATTGCTACTTTTTCAGAAATGTTTGCTAAAAAAAACCACAGCGCAGAGTTTTTCAGAACATTTCTGAGACTTTTTTAAAATCAAAATATATTCTTGGTGACTTGTTGGTGATTTAATATGCACTATATGGAGGAAAGTATTGGGTCACCTATATGTTACACCTATAGGAGCTTTTATTGCACCCCATTTTAAATCCAGAGGCATTAGTAGGGAGTTGGTGCCTCTTTTGCAGCTATAACAGTTTCCACTCTTCTGGGAAGTCTCTTTACAAGATTTTGGAGTTTGTCTGTGGGAATTTTTGCCAGTTCATCCAGGTCAGACACCAGCTCTGATGACTGATGCATTTTAGCCTGTGGCCTTCACCAGGGTCATCATAAAACATATTACAGACAACAGTTCATATAGCATTTGTATAGAAAACAACCAATTATACACATCCAGCATATAAATCCACCAGTGAAGATGGGCTTGGCCCATAGTCACATGGTTTAAGCCAATTGTGATCTCTGGAAATGGGGAGTGGCCTATTATTAAACATGGGTGGCATCCTCTGCAGCTATAACAGCTTCTATTCATCTAGGAAGGCTTTCTACAAGATTTTGAAGTATGTCTGTGAGAATGTTTGCCTATTCTTCCAGGAGAGCATTTATGAGTTCAGACACTAGTATTGGACAAGAAGGTCTGGTCACAGTCTTTATTCTAGTTCATCCCAAATATGTTCTGTGTGGTTGAGGTCAGGGTTGTGTGCAGACAAATCAAGTTCTTCTGCACCAAACTCATCCAACCATGCCTTATGGACCTTGCCTTGTGCAGTGGGCCACAGTCATGCTGGAAGAGAAAAGGGCTTTCCCTAAACTGTTTCCATAATGCTGGAAGCATGGAATTGTCCAAAATGTCTCGGTAAGCTGAAGCATTAAGATTTCCTTTCACTTGAACTAAAGAACCAAGGTCAGCTCCAGTAAAAAACCCCATCAAACTTTACAGTTGACACAATGCAGTCAGGCAAGTAACATTCTACTGGCATTCACCAAACCCAGACTTGTCCATCAGACTGCTAGATAAAGAAACATGATTCCACAGAACACAATTCCACTGTTCCAGATTCTAGAGGTGGCATGCTTTACACCACTCCATCTGACACTTGGCATTGTGCTTAGTGATGTAAGGTTTGCATGTAGCTGCCTGACCATGGAAACCCACCCCACGAAGCTCTCTGTGCACAGCTTTTGTGCTGATTTTAATACAGGAGGAGGTTTGGAACTCTGCAGTTATTGAGTCAGCAGAGCGTTGGCAACTTTTACACACATTGCACCTCAGCCCTTGGCAACCCCACTCTGTAACTTTATGTGGTCTCCCATTTTGTATTTGAGAAGCTGTGATTCCTAAACACTTCCACTTTGCAATAATACCACTTACAGTGAATCGTGGAATGTCTAGGAGAGAAGAAATTTCATGAAATCCTACTGTGCTTGAATTCAGTGAGTTCTTTAGAATGACCCATTCCTTCTCAAATGTTTGCAAAAGCAGACTGCATGTCTAGATGCTTTAATTTATACACCTGTGGCAATGGAACTGAATGAAACACCTGAATGGCCCAATACATTTGCCCATATATTGTATGTATTCATGTCAGTCTCATAAGTCTGTGCAAAGCAATACTCTGTGTTAGAGCAGTTAACAACAGAGGAGGTTAAATGAAGGTTATTGGGGAAATGCAGCTAAGACATGTAGAGGTTTTTAGGCACTTAGCAACATTAGTATTGGATTGACTGCTTGCTATGTTACCAGTTTGCATGTCAAACTTGAGACAAACAAACTGAACCATTCTTTGAAGGTTTTAGTTTTTTATGCAGTTTGCTGACAAGAGGGAACTTATGGCTTATATAAATATCACTTTGTAAGACAAACTGACTAATTTATATGTTTTGTGAGTAGAAGCTGGTTGGAAGTGTGGGCAAGCATGGTAAAATAATGTATGAAAAATAAAAATTGTAAATTTGATACTTCTGTAAGTACTGGAGAGCAAATGGAAAGGTATGGGTGCATTTATGGCCCTGACAAAGCCATAAATGTCACTTCTGGTGAATGAGAATATTCCAAATAAATAACAAAATGAGATAATAATCCTAAATTCACCTTATTTACCTTCCATCTCCATCTCTCTATTTTCCAGATGAGTCTTGCCCTCGATAGAAGCCAGTCACCTTCGCCAAAATTGCCCATGTGAATGAGGTCATCATCATTTTTCTGAACAATATTGTTTTTTTTTTTGCTCATGTTTGAATTGTGTTTGTAATAATTGTGATGTTTTGTTTTATCTAGCATCAGGATGAATGGGCGACAAAATGTACTGTTCACTTTTTAAAGGGACAACTGTGTTTACTCTTGGAAAACATCACCTATAGTTTATTTTCAGGGAAACTGAGGGACACTTGTGAATGTAAAAGTACATGACCCCTCAGCTGTGTACTGTTGGGAGATGAAGGATCACTTGTCTATGCAATATTATGAAACAGATAAGAGTTATATTTTCTAGCTAATATAATATATATATATATATATTTGATAGTTTCTTTTTATGTTTATGTTACTGAATTTCAGTCAGCTCTGCCTCAGCACAGAAGACTCTTGATGTTTATATCATCTGGTTTCATGTGCCTGCTGGATTTGCCCATACAGATGATATAAAGATCAGTTAATGTGTGTTGCCTGAAGCCTTTCAGAAAATCCTCCTCTCAGTGGGTATTGTGTGTTGCATGGGTGGGTTTTGGTGCAATGTGCGAGGTGATGCAGGTTTTAATGTTTTTTCTTAGGGTCAGAATAACACCTCTATAGTAACAGCTCACCTGCTGTGCATAAAAACTGGTTTTATTTTTGTCATGGAGGTTGAAAGTGAGTGGAAGTCTCTGGGTGGACGAAAAGCAAATAGTTGAAACTTCGTATTACAGCTGATGTCTGACTTTCAGCTGTGCAACATTTATAATCTTATATACTGAGTGTAGCTTTTGTAATTGAGTATTTTAATTGGTAAAACAAGATGAGAGATGTGTGATTCTGTGATTGAAGAAGCTGGCTTCAGAAGAAAAAAAAACTAATAAATATTCTTAAATTGTTTTGTTTCTGTTTTATTTTTCTTGTATAGAAACTAGGTTTTCCACTGCTTTTGTTTCTTTGATCAAAACAATTTTGCTTGAAATGTCTTTACAAGTGCCAGCAATTCTAGAGAGCATCACAGCTGTCATCAGATGAAAGGCAGGGTTTCACCCTGGACAGGCCACCTTTCTATCACAGGGTCAACACAGAGACTGACAACCATTCACACTCATAATTACACCTACGGACAATTTAGAATAACCAGTTAACTTAACAAGCATGTTTTTGGACTGTGCAGGGGAACCCACACGGGGACCATGCAAAATTCACACAAGGGGGGCAGCCAGCAAGTGTGAATAGTGCTAACCACTGCAACATCTTGCACGTACAGCTGCAGCTCAAGCATACAGCTAAATAGCAAGGGGTCTCAAACCTGTGGCTCTGGAGCCACAGACAACTATTTTGCCCACCTCCAGGTGACTTGGACAAAAAAAGAAGATCAACTGTATGATTATGAACATGGAAATGAACAATGGTTATTTTTGTTTATCAGTACCTTAAGTCATTCAACCTATACACTGAATTTAAAAAAAGTTTTCAGATTTCATCAACTGAAATGTAGCCATGTTTATTTCTTATGTCTGGTACCTTACTCTCTTAGGTTTACTGAACCTCGGCGATGGTTAGCATGGATTCATATCCATAAATGCCTTGTCTTTAGTCTCCTAGCTATGTGTTACAAAACCAAGAAAGAAAAGTCACAGAGGAAAAGCCAGCTGTATTGGCTTACCAGTACACTTGATCTGTGGCTGGATATTAGTCAGTTTTAACTTGGAAACCTCCCTTAATTTACTGTGTAATAGTTTTCCATTTCTAAAGTCACTAGGCATCTATATGTTTTAGTTATTATCTAAGAAGACCACTTTTTATCTGATTAATCAGCACAAACACAGGTAGGACTCAAAGTGGCTGTATATACAGTAGCTGCTGTTTCAATAGAAATATGGGTGTTATTTTAATGAAAATGCTAAGTAAATATGCCAAATAGTCATAAATATTACACTGCAGAGTGGAATAATTTATACTTGATGGGCAGTGATGTCTTCATTATACAACTGGAGTTGGCTCCACACAGATGTTCTAGTAAAAAATGCTCCGAAATGTCTCTTTTAATGCTAAAGTTTGTCGACCCCTGCGATAAGCCAACTGTGTTGGCAGTGAACAAATCAAACAAATCTGTCCATGCTGTTACATCCTCTATTTTCCTTCTCCTGCTCTAATGTCATACTCTGGAGTCTTCTCCGAACAAACCCCTCCTGTGCGGAATCATCCGGCCTAAACAGCGGCACCCCGCGGCCAGAGGTGGCGCTACACTCTTTGTCTCAGTCACGTAGCTGTTTACGGAAACGTTTTTCACGTCGGCACGTGTGCAGGTTTGTCACTTCGGTCCCGTACGTGAGCGTCTGCATGCTCGCAGCTGGAGGGAACAGACGTCGAGGAGAGGGAGGCCGCTCTTTGTGTTCTACACCGAAATATAAACGGTTTCATACGCGCGTCTGTCGAGTGATGAGGGCGGCCGTGTGCAGCCATCATGGAGCAGCAGTAGGAGGAGGCCTGCCTGTAGTTTTGGCCAACTGACCCCAGCGCAGACCGTGCGAAGGTTCGCGTGAATAAAGGCCCCGCACACGTCACACGGAGCGGATTTTCTGAAGCGAGGGAAGATGATTTTCAGGAGAATTCACTCAGGGAGCTGCAGGTCATGGCTGTCTCGGGTGAGTCGCCTTTTGTTTTCGGAGTTCCTGTCAAGCTAACGAGCTGGGCTGTTGACACATTGGCCCTAATTACACTCTCACTCGGCGACTTTATTGCAACTGTTAGACGGATAAGAAGCAGCGTGTGGGGTTTCCACACGCATATCTTTGACGCTTCCTATTCTGATAACGCCCTGCAGTCGCGCCCTGCTTTTATTGGCATTTGGTCAAACTCCAGGGGAAGTTGTTGCATTCTCCTAACGTGCAGCAGTGTGTTTGGAGGAAACGTATTTAACCTTTCTCCCACCTCTGCAGGTTTCGTTGAGGCAGGAGGTGTGCTCCTTCTCTTCCGTGCCCCCCCAGCCGGTGCCCCCTTTGGCCCAAACCCTGCAGGGCTACTTGGGGGCCCTGGAGCCCCTTCTGCCCCCCGAGGAGCTGAACCACACCCGCAGGATGGTGCACGAGTTCTGCAGGCCGGGTGGGCTCGGTCCACAGCTGCAGGAGGGGCTGGAGAAGAGAGCCAGACTCACTAAGAACTGGGTGCGTGTGTCTGCTCTATCACTGTGGGAATACTGCATGTGTTGGAGGAGGATATGTGCTAATAACTAATGTAGTGAGACCCAAAATAGAATACCGCCTGCTTGAAGTGACACAAAATTGGGTCAATAAATTTAAAAATCAGCCAGTGTCTCCCACAAGATGCCCTCAAAATCAGCTGATTTTTCAGTCTCTAAAAGTTTCTGACAGCAACTCTCTATGAAGTTATGAGTGTTCAAACGTCTGGAATTATCTACCTCTGTGCATTTTGAGGGCCTGATTGTGAGGTGGGAGTCTCTTCAGATTTAGATGGGTTTTTACAGTACTGCTGTCCCTTCTTTCTTTGTTTTGCTTCTCCAGGCTTTCTAAAGGTGTTTCAAAGTTTTCCTTTGGACGTTGGCTTGCTTTTCACCTGTTTTCAGAGGGACATTTTTGTTTGTTTAAGCCTCTTAACGTTGACCTAGGAATCATTCAAGCGTTTTAAAAAAAAAAGCATGTAACACAAGGCTAAACCATTGTCTACACATTACAGACAACTTGGCAAAGAACCAATTTTAAATTTTATCTTTAGGTACTTTATTAGCAGTCTACTGCAAAAACCCGTCATTTGTGCTTATTTTTTAGTTGAAGCTATATAAATGCCAAAATTAGCACAATTTGACAGGCATAAGTGTTTTTACACCAACAAGGTGATTCTCAAAGAGCTATTGGGTGAAAACTTGGCATATCTTGGCATGGTGTGCAGTATGTTCTTAGAAAATTGAAGAAACTGTACAAGTGGAGGATAAAGAAGTGTTGCCTACAAAAAACTGTCTCCAGCAGATGAACGGTATCTGAAAGTCATGTCTTTAAGAAATAGGGAAAAATGCAGCAAGGACCTGACACAGGACCTGAGAGATGCATCTGGGTCTTCAGTTGATCCATCTACTGTTTGCTGAAGCCTCATCAGAATTGGTCTCAGTGGAGGTGTGGCTGTCAAGCCATTTTTAAGGAAGGGGAATGGGAAGAAAAGGCTGAAGTGTGCCAAATTACACAAGAACTGGACTGAAAATCAGTGGCAGCAGGTCTTATGGAGTGATAAATGGATCTTAGTGTTATTGAAACACTGTGGGATCATATTGACAGAGAATGGAACAAAAGGCAGCCAACATCCAGAAGAGAGCTTTGGAATGCACTTCAAGAACCCTGGTAAACTATTTCTGAAGACTACTTGAAGAAATGACAAGGCGGCTTGTCAGAGAGTTCAGGCTGTGTTGAAGAATATGGGTGGTCATACCAAATATTGACTTTCAAGCTGGTTAGAATTGTACAAACTCTGTTTTTGCCTTATTTCCATCGTATTTCCTTTCATGTTTGCATGTTTCAGTAAATCATTGCACTTATTTCCCATTTTCTGAGAAAATATGAAGAAATGAGGGGTTGCTCAAAACTGTTGCATAGTACTGTATTTGAAAGGACCATATTAGGTGTAACCGTTCAGGATGTTTTCAGAACTTAAAAGAATCATTGGTATAATTTTAGGATGTTTGCTTTTTAACTTTAATTCTGAGATATTTTGAGGGTTTGAACTTCTGTTCCGACAAAACGGCTAAACCAGAGCTTTAGGTGAGAAATGATTCAGTAAATGAACTGGTAAAGAGACCAGATTCTTTGATTTGTGGTAAGAATATTCAGCCAACAGACCCAGAGGATAAACTACTTTGCAAAAAATAAAAATTTAAATCAGTAATTCAACGCAAGAAAAACATTTAAAGTGAGTGAATATCGAAAATGTAATGCCTTTACTATATTATCTGTACCTGGCTCCTGATCTGTCTAAATACAGATTCAGAAAATCACTTGGAAATAAATGCATTATTTCAGGAGAAAATTTTAGGGAAAAATGTCTTACTTTAAGAGTTTTAGTAACAAACAATCCAGTGGGACTGAAATCATTATTACAATAATGATTTCAGTCCCACTGGACTATAATGACTTATAGTAACAAATCTAACATCAGTCCGTCTGTGGTTTTGCTCTTTATGAAATTCAGAGCTGATTTCCATGCCCTTTCATGTCTCCCCCTGCAGATCGCGGACTGGTGGGTGCAGTG
>VUQH01002466.1:0-14497 GCA_015106775.1 Etroplus canarensis
GATGAACAGCATTCGTACATAGGTGTCTTTGCAGTCCAGGTATGTGAGGGCCAGATGGAGGGTTGTAGTGATAGCGTCGTCTGTGGAGCGATTGGAACGATACGCCAACTGCAAGGGGTCCAGTGAGGGTGGTAGTTGTGATCTGATGTGCCTCATGACGAGCCTCTCGAAGCATTTCATCACGATTGGTGTGAGTGCGACGGGACGATAGTCGTTGAGGCAGGAAACTGTAGACTTCTTGGGCACAGGGATGATGGATGTCATCTTGAGGCATGTTGGGATGATGGAGCTGCTCAGCGAGATGTTGAAAGTGTCAGTGAAGACATCTGCTAGCTGCTCTGCACTGTCCCTGAGCACTCTGCCAGGAATGTTGTCTGGTCCAGCAGACTTCCATGGGTTGACCCTGCACAGAGTTGTCCTCACGTCAGCTGTGGTGAGACAGAGCACCTGGTCATCCGGAGGAGGGATGGATTTCCTCACTGTTGTGGTGTTTTGTGCCTCAAACCGAGTGTAGAAGTCATTCAGCGCATCTGGGAGGGAGGCGTCACTGTCACAAGCAGATGATGTTGTCCTGTAGTTGGTGTAGTTGGTGATCGCCTGGATGCCCTGCCACATGCACAGACTTCATACTTATACTTATATTCACTGTTCTGAATATTGAACTGTTTAATGCTGTATATCTGGATATATGTACATATATTTGTATGTCATATTCATACTTAATGTATACTTAACAGAGTGTATGCAACACAAGTAATTTCCCCTCGGGGATTAATAAAATATTCTGATTTTGATTCTAAATAAGTTAGGATTATTATAGGTAGTTAAGTACAAATACCTTTTATAGAGTATTTTCTTTCCCAGATAACCAAAGGTGGTAAAAGTACACACATTAAATCACTTAGGAAGAAATTCATATATACATATACTACATATATTTTTGTTTGCTTGTTTTGTTTTGTTTTTTAAAGACTCTGGTAGAAGTTGAAGTACTGATTCAGCTGATTCAACTTCTTTTCTCAAGTAAAAGTGAAAAGGTGCAGGCTTTTAAATACACACCGAGTGTAAAATTAAAAAGTACTTTAAAAAATAAATTCCACTGTGTCTTTGTAGATCATATAATAGGGTGCTGAGGAAGGAACTGTGGAATTGTATGAGGAAGTCACAAGTGGCAGAGAAGTACGTGAGGGTGGTACAGGACATGTATGAGGACAGTGAGACAATAATGAAGTGTGCAGTAGAAGTGACAGATGGGCTGAAGATGGGATTACATTAGAAATTGGCTCTGAGCCCCTTCTTGTTTGCAGTGGTGATGGCCAGGTTGACAGATGAGGTCAGGAAGGAGTCTCTGTGGACTATGATGTTCGCAGACAACATTGTGATCTGTAGTGAGAGCAAGGAGGATGTAGAAGACTCAGGAGAATCAGAATCAGAATACTTTAATGATCCCAGGGAGAAATTATTCAAGGAGCAGTGGAGGTATGCACTGGAGAGAAGTGGAATGAAAGTCTGTAGAAGCAAGACAGATTACATGTGGAAGAAGGTGGAACTGAGCAGAGTTAGTGAAGGTGGATGAGTTTAAATACCTGGGATCAACTGTCCAAAGCAGCAGACAGAGCACAAGAGAGGTGAAGAAAAAAGAGTGCAGGAAGGGTGGACTGGCTGAAAAAAACCTTTATTTCTGTCTCTTTTCAACACTATCAAAATTTTTTTGAAAATATTTTTTTTCAGTTTAGTACATCTGTCTACATTTAGTAATATATGCTTTTAACAGATATGGCAAGAAACTATTATTTAAGTGAAACGTAAAATACGGGTATATGAGAGTTAAAGGATGACTGCATCACTTGCTAATATCATCAACTAGCGACTCAGTGATAGGAAAGATGCATCTTTTTTCTGCTACTAAATGTAACCTAATTTCAGATATTTCTCGCTGCCTAAATATCAGAGCCTCTTTCATCTTCAATAAATACAACTCCAGTTTTAAAAAGGTTGGGACACAGTTTTAAAAAATCAATAAAACACAGTGTAACAAATTGCAAATCTTATAAAACAAATATTTTCACAAAAAAAATGTAGAAAACAAAAGAACATAAGAAAACAGATTAAATGTTGAAACATTTTACTAGGTCATGAAAAATACTAGCTCATCTTGAATTTGATGGCAGCAACATGTCTCAGAAAAAGAGGGACAAGGGCAACAAAATGCTGGAAAAGAAAGTGGCACCACAAAGGAACAGCTGGAGGAATGTGTTGCAATTAAGTTATTTACAGTGATGTGACTGGGTATAAAAAGCGCACCTTAGAGAGGCAGAGTCTCTCAGAAGTAAAGTTGGGCAGAGGTTCCGCAATCTGCAAGAAATTGAATCTATAAATTGTGGTGCGATTTCAGAATAAGGTTCATCATAGTAATATTGCAAAGATTTTGAATATTTCATCATCTACGGTAAGTAATATCATCAAACGATTCAGAGAATCTGGAGACATCTGTGCCTGCAAAGGACAGGGCTGAAAACTAATGTTGGAGGCTCATGGTCTTCCGGCCCTCAGGCAGCACTGCAATGCAAAAATACATGATACTGTAAATCATATTGGCTCAGCAACACTTCCCGAAATCACTGCCTATGAACACAGCTCACTGTGCCATCCACAAATGCAGATTAAAGCTCTATCATGCAATGAAGAAGCCATATGTGAACATTATCCAGAAATGCTGCTGTCTTCTCTGGGCCAAAGCTAATTTAAAATGGACTGAGGAAACTGTTCTGTGATCAGATGAATCTGACTTTGAAATTCTTTCTGTGAATCATGTCCTTGAGAAATCGTGTCCTCTGACGGGATGGGAGTGCACTAGTGCTTCTGGTATTGTGAGCTTGAACATCTGGAAAGGCACTATCAGTGTTTAAAGGTATATCCAGATTTTAGAGCAACATATGTTCCTCTCTAGATGAAATCTTTTTCAGTGAAGGTGCTGCATATTTCAGTAAGACAATGTTAAGACCGCATACTGCAGCTATTACAACAGCATGACTTTAGACGAGTTAGGGTGTTGGACTGGCCTGTCTGCAGTCCAGACCTTTCACTAACTGAAAACATTCAGTACATCATGGAATGCAAAATATGACAAAGAAGACCCAGGACTGTTGAGCAACTGGAATCCTGTATCAGACAAGAATGGGACAATATTCCTCTCCCAAAGGTCCAGCAGCCGGTCTACTCAGTTCCCAAATGTTTACCTTCTGTTGTTATAAGAAAAGGGGATGCTACAAAGTAGCAAAGATGGCACTGTCCCAACTTTTATCAGACATGTGTTCTCTGTTTTCCTTTGAGAATAAAATATGGGTTTATGAGATTTTCAGATCATTGCATTGTGTTTTTATATATATTTTATGCAGCATCTCAACCTTTTTTGAAATTAGGGTTGTACCAACACGGCACCAAATGTAGAGGAGGCTGGGGGTGGGCAGCTGCTCAGCACTGCCCAACTCAGTTTCAAATAAGGGCAAGGTAAAAATGGCAACCAGGCGTGACAGCAGTAGCTGCTAAAAACAGAACTGACACAGAGGAGATAGGCGTCTACACCCTCCAGGACAAGCACTGTAGGCCTACAACTCAGCCTGACACTAGGCCCATGATAGATTGCTTTCAGAAAGGATTTTTTTTCTTTACCAAATTTATCATACTTATCAAGTTTAATTTGTGTGTAAAAGTGTTGATGCCATGGATAACTTGGAGAAACAGCTGATTTGTCCAATATGCCTGGAAATGTTTACAAAGCCCGTGGTCATACTACCCTGCCAGCATAACCTCTGCAGAAAATGTGCCAATGATGTTTTCCAGGTAAGCCACTGAACAAAGACCACATATTTTTATGTATGTATAAACTCCAGGAGCTCTACTGTTACAAGAATATTTGAATTATGAACTTTTCATAATCCATAATATCTTTATGAACTGGACAATGTTTTTGATGTGTTGAAGACCCAAATAGTCACAGTTTGTATGACACAGATTACAAATACATATTGCCATTTTAAAGTTTGAGTTGGAAAATCAACTCCATGTGTGTTGCATAGACAAAAGACTGTATTTACAGACATTTTGGTTATTAATTGCTGCATTAGGAAAATTATTAGAGCTTGAATGTAGTTGTTAGTCTCTGTGTTAAACTGTGAACTGAGTTTTGGTTATGAGGTTCAGGATTTGTATTATGGACTGGTAATCCACTGGATTAACATTTCATAACTGCTAAGTAAAACAATTTAATCAATTTTCCACTGATCAAGCTATCCATCAACACTGTGCTGTCATGCAAAAATTAGAGTGTGAATTGTTATTGTTTACAGGCTTCAAACCCATATCTTCCAACAAGAAGTGGTTCTTTGACATCTGGTGGCCGTTTCCGATGCCCATCATGCAGGCATGAAGTGATTCTGGACAGGCATGGCGTTTATGGCCTGCAAAGGAACCTGCTGGTTGAGAATATCATTGACATGTTCAAGCAGGAGTCCAGCAGGTGAGACAGCTCAGACATTTGTCACTACAGGATATAACAGGAAATCAAAGAAAGCCGCCTCCACTTATGCCCTACATCTTCACGTCTGGCAGGAGGCTTCGTTAGTTAGTCAAACTTGTCCTCTAGGGTGGTAAAAGATAGCAATAGCAGGAAGTGAACCAGTTACTGTCATGGCCCGAGTGGCTTCTGAATCATAGAGCTGCAGTGGGTGACAGGACGTTTCTCACAGTAGGCATCCAAACAGATGATTTATCCAGTAGCTGACTGGACAGCCAAAAGGCTTATATGACATAATATCCACAACACTTCAGTTCAACTTGCTCAACTTTCTACTGGATCCACTTCCTATTAGGGTGGCATTGTTTTATATACTCAAGTGGAATATTTGATTGGTAATGAATTGAACAGGTAATGCACATATGAGCTCTACTATATAAAGACAGAAATAAATAAAAATGAATAATGTACGCTTGTTCCTACATCGGTGCACAACTCAGCTTAATGATGATGTATCGATTACACAGCTGACAGTCCATGTGAATGGGGAGGCAAAGCTGATGGGTCATCGATAAACTGTTGACATGCTAAGATGTATAACAGTGACATTATCAAAATGACACTACGCATCAGTATGCAACCAAATGTGCAGCATAACAGGAAGGTATCTCTCTTTCCGCAACACCTCAACAGCAGCAAACCAGCACCAGAGAGAAAGGAAGAAATGCCCATGTGTGATGTTCATGATGATGAAAAAATCAACATTTACTGTGTGACCCACAGTGTGCCCACATGCTCCATGTGTAAGGTTTTCGGAGCCCATAAAGACTGTGAGGTAGCACCTCTCAGTAGCATCTACCAGACAAAGAAGGTGAGACCTCACAAAATACTCACAAAGTCAATGAATATTGCCAGCCATGATAATAAGAAATAGATGGATAGATCTGTGAAAATTGCCATGACCAGATAATGCATATTTTTTCATCATGAAGTTCATTTATTTCTACTTTAGATTTGCTCCAGATTTAAGTCAGTAGTCTTTCTGCCATGTCCTTGCCTCCTAGACAGAGCTGAGTGACGGGATTGCCATGATGGTTGGTAACAACGACAGGATTCAAGGCATCATTAGTCAGCTAGAGGAAGCCTGTCGTGCCATAGAGGTCAGTGTCCAACTGCTGCAGTGCCTGGCCGCTCACTCACGCAGCAAGCCTCACTCCGTGCACACTCTAATGCACCTGCACAGGCGAACAAACTGATGTAATGTGTCCTTGTCACGGCCACTCTTTCTGCTTTTATCCATCTATGAGATTTAGACAGAGAGGTAGTTAGAGGAAAATAAATGTTTTGGTGTCACAGTCTGCTTTGATCTTTTTTTTCATGTTTTTTCTATGTTTCATCCACTGGTTAGAGCACCCTATTCTGTTTTGACCCACTACCATTGACAATATAATGAGCAGAGTAATTGATAGGGGGAGAACAGACAGCTTTCTTATGGTTCACATACCACAGTTGGATGTAGTAGAGAGGAAGTTGGAATGACTCCAGTCCCCTATGTGTCCCCCACAGTGGCGTCAAACACATGGCACTAAACAAACAGAAGACATTTGTATTTTGCAGTATTTGCTCATCCAAATATTAAAAACAATAATTATGACAACAGTTTCTTTGGTTCTGAAATCTGTTGTAACACAAAATTGCATTTTCATAAATTTCCCACCAGAACATCATTAATAAAGACGGACTTTACCAAATATACAACCTTTCCTTCTGTGTTCATGTACTCTTTCCTTGTTTATGCATGTATAGGAGAATAGTCGAAGACAGAAGACTCTGGTGTGTGAAAAGTTTGACCATTTATACTCCATCCTGGAGGAGAAAAAGAGGGAGATGACTCAGAAGGTGACAAATGAACAGGAAGAGAAGATGAACTATATCCGGGGCCTTACAAGGAAATACGGAGACCATCTGGAGGAGAGCTGTAAGATCGTAGAGATGGGGATCCAGACTATGGAAGAACCAGAAATGGCTATATTCCTTCAGGTCAGGGTTGATACCAAATTGGGTTCAGATTTTTATGTAAACTCATATAGTTTAGCTACAAGTAGTTATATGTGTGCATTCAACTGAGATGGACTTTTCCTTATGTATTCCAGAACACAAAGCCTCTCCTCAAAAAGTAAGTACAAGGTTTTAGCTCTAAGAGCTGCACTAAGAACTGTAGAAAAAATAAATCATATTGTAACTGTAGAGTGACATCATTTCTGGCTCCTGTTTTTGTTTTTTTAATAATCCTTGTGAATGATTCATCAAATTTACATCTGCATTTACACATAAAACCACAACTCAATTGCAGCAGGGTCACACCTTCTCTCTTACAGCTATGGAAAGCAATTCTGTGAAATGCCGAAAAACACTATCGTCTGCTGTGGCATCCTGAAATAACTTTTGGAACGTGCTAAACATCCCAGACTAATTATATTTAAGAAGTGTTACCATGACTTTGTCCGACTAGATTTGTTTTTCTTATGAATATGCTATATGAACCTTCTGTGCTTAGGATTGCTGAAGCATCTAGTCCAGCACACTTGGATAAAGTTGAGCGCGGCTACGAGAGCATGGATCATTACAGTGCTGACTTCAAGAAAGAGGGCAAGGCCTTGCGGAGCATTGACTTCATCCAAGGTGAAGGAACAGAGATCATGACTGTAATTGCTTTCATATGTAGCTGTCTGATTTTTATGTCCTATGGGCTTATTTCTTAAACAGATGATGAAGATGAAGATGAAGAAGATGAGGGTGCAGAAGCAGGTGCTGAGGGAGGAGAAGGGGCACAGACTGTTTCTGGAGGTGCTGTTTCAGCCACCTCTGTCCAACCCGCTACCTCCCAACAGATAAACTCCTCCTCAAACGTAGCCACAAGCACACTCAACCTAGCTGTCAGTCACCAGCCCTGACTTAAACAGGAGCAGGATCATTGCTGATCCTAAATGTTGCCTTCAGGTCAGTTGCAATACATGTTAACCAGACTGGAAAACTGTGAGAGAAGGTCCTTACTGAAGGAAAAGCCCAAGCTGTGCAGCTAAATTTGAAGTAAAACAGAGGAGTTTTATTTCAGCCACTTTTATTGTGAGAGTAGGAGGGTGTATCGAGCATATCGAGCGACTGATTTTATTTCTGTTTCTTTGATTAAAAACATGCTTTAATTTCTCCTGTTCATTTTGGACACACTTAATAACAGACAGACTATGACTGTCTGTCGGTTCTGGCCAGAATCCAGACATATTCAAACATTTTTTTATGTAGCTGACCTTTTGAGACTCACTGCTTAAATTGCATCATTAAAACACATGATAAGAAAACCTCTGGTCGTCCTCCCTGTCATATACTTTTTTATGATTGATAAAACTTTATGAGTATGGTAGCAGAGTGAATAAAAAAAACCATTGCGACATTTCAGTATTTCCTACATGCGACTGCCTGTATTGTGTTTAATATGCTTTGTTACGTAGCAATGGTTCTTATTCCTATAACAGAGAAACATCTTCTACCAATTGAGGGTATATTATGTATTATACATATATGTTATTTACATTAAACATGATTTGAATAAACACCTTCAGCATGCTTGGCTGGTACTAGATACAAAAATACAGCTGTTTCATCTTATTGCCTCCTTCTCTTTTTTATTTTTTCACACTCCCATTCACATGTTTCTGTGAAAGAAAATCCAGCTAGATGCACGAGTGCCCTTTTTAGCTTGTTCAGACACTCATAACATCCTTCTCTACTGTATGATCAGGATAACACTCGTGCACAGTGTCTGCTATACATATCATAAGACCACAGTGAGCAAATGTGGTCCCATATTTTTAGACCAAAGCAAATAATTTGCTGCCCTGGAATAGCCTCACCTTGCTGTAACTCCACTTCTCAGGTAGTCCACCATTCAACTACCATCTGTTATTTTACACCATCTCTCAGTGAGTTGGATTCTTTACAAAAGGGCTCAATCCCACACTAAGCCTCAAGATGCTTCATGGGCCAAAAAGAATAGGATGACTCACACTCACAGCTCTTGTTTAGCTTACCCTGACACTGGGGGTCAAGAATCAGTGTTCACATGCACACACACTCACACATAAATACACACAGACAGTGTCTTTGACACTAATTAGCTATCAGTGGCGCATCTTTGAGCTAAGCGTGGTTGCCTTTTGCTGGTATAATGAGAACTGCCTCTTGAGGATTAAGGGCTTAGAAGAAGAATCTGTATGAATGTTCACTACGCTAAAGGGTTGGTCATATCTTTGGCAAATTATTGCTGTTACATCTTTGTGTGTGTGTCTGTTAGAGAGAAGGTATGGTTTTGTCCACAAACTGGCTCCAGAGCAATGCCATGGTTAGACCTATATAAATTTTACATTGAGTTAGAGTAACCTTTATAAGTTAGCATATGTATAGGCAGGACTCAAAATGCAGTGGCCATCTGTGCTCTCTTTAACCACTTGTTTTTTTGTATTATTTACTCTGAATCTTAACTTAGTTTATTGATGAGGGATTTCAAATCCACATGGTAAGAAAGATTAAGAAAGTGTATTTTAATCACTTTAGCAGTAAAAGTTAATAGGGAATGTTAGTTTTTTAACAACTAATATGTAAGGATATCCACAGAGAAGTGTAAGCATTGCTTTTAGCTTTTTATTAAAAAATATAGATATAAGACGTTCTGTTGCACAACAGAAAATGACTGGTTGCACATAAGTTTATTAACAAACATAAATATCATAAATACAGTGATTCATAATCTAAAACAAAATGTCAATTTTGTCAATGCAATTCATGTCTTAGACAAAAGTATTCAATCTCAAATATGAAGAACGGCGTATCTCTACAGATCTGACACCAACATTGAATGGCAAGGTACAATCGGCTCATTATAAGTCAAGCCCGTTTATGCTCCATAATTTGAGGTTAAAGCTATAAACAATAAAGTGATAAAGCAGCACTATATTGTACAGAGCATATTTTGTGCTGATGGTAAAAATGCACAACAAAAGGAGTGAAAGAAAAAGAGGGAAGGGAGATCTTTGGCGGACTGGAAAATCATTTCCCGAAGAGCTCCATCATTCTTCTGTTATTCTGCGCTTGCTGAGCCAGCTGTTCCGCCCTGGACATCTCCATCATCTCCCGGAGCAGGTGGAAGGTCAGATCCAGGGATATCGGTGGGTCCTCGGACCTTCTTCCCCTCTCCATGGAGTCGTCCCCGCGGTCTCCGAAGCCGCTTATGAGCGCCCTGATGTTCCCAACTTTCCCCTGTAAAAGGCGCCGCGTCAGCTGGAGTTGCAACGCTCTGTTGAAGATGGCAGGTGATCCGCCGGGATACATTGACGCTGAAGGGAAAGAGTTCGAGTCTCCGTTGCCCAGTCGGATGAAATACTCCTCCCCAAGCCGCTCCAGAATGGGACCGGACTGCTGCTGCTGGGAGTTTTGGGTTTGGAGAGCTGGGACGCGCAGGGTACTGCCAGGGCTCTCAATAGCCCGACATTCGTAGCGCGGTAAGAAGGCAACTAGCAGAATCACGGTGGTACCAAATAAATTGAGCTTCATGTCAGGATTTCAACAGGAATCTGAGAGGAAGAAGAAAAAATCTGGTTTATTTAAATGTGGTATGCTTGTTTTTGTTGACTGTGATATTAGATGTGCGTAAAAAGGCAATTACGCACATAAAAGGGGCATTACAATAATGTGAAGTGCTAATTGTAATTATTGCTGTTACTGCTGCAAGATATTTTGCGATTTGCTACCATCTGTTATTAATAATGGGATTGGATATTGTGAGATTGGTCCTCTATGCGGAAGATTTATGCGTAAAGAAAACTCATAAGCATTAGTGTCTTCTATCAATGCACTTCCTCCATTGCCATAAAACGAAATCGGAACTGAAAATAGAATATGACCAAAGCCAAAAAAAAATCCACTCTATCATCTGTATATATAGTTTTTGATTGTTTTCTGTAAGCAAAAGCACCAAGACCTCTTTAATCAGAGTCAGGTTTAAGTTGTGTCAATAAAAAAAAGAAAATATCCAACGTGCCAAAGAAGGAAAATAGACAAATTCAGAATGTGGGTAAAATGAATTAAACTTTTCTTACCTTCAGGCTTTAGAGGAGGTCCAGTTCAGCCGTGTAGGTTGCCAGGTAGTTGGCGAGATGCCGCCCTCCTTCACTTGACTTTGAAGAATCAGGTATATAGTTACTTAAAGGATAGATGCTGAATGGACTTATATAGCCGCCCTCACTATAAGTGTCGCGCTCCAAGCTGAGATTGAGTCTGCGCGTTCTTGCTTGGGTGTAACGTGAATGGACGCCTCTGACAAAGTGCTTTAGTTTAGATGAGATGAGTCATATTTGAGTGTGCGCGCGCGTGCACGTGCGTCCACCTCGGTACTTTCAGAATAGGCCTATAGGTGACACACCTGCCGGCATTTTCACTGGAGTCTGCATGGAAAAATAAGTGCAGAGGTTCTTGGAATCCAAGTGGAAAAATATTTAGAAGTTAAAAAGTAATATTTGTGCAGGATAAGTTTAGAACTGTATTTTCTTCTGCTTCCCAGTCACTGCTCATTTTCATCATGTGTCTAATTCTATGATTGGATGAGAAGAAGAAAAAACACTCTTGGCTTCAAAACTGCAATAGCTATATAACATTCTGGAGATGCAGCCAGGATTTTTAGATTCCACAAGTATATTCTGGTGCAAATGGTGCGATCTACAGAACTGACTTTGTCTCTGCATATTGCACCACAGTTATTCCAAAGCAGCTTTCCACCTGGCCTGTGTTGTATTCAGTGAATGTGCATTTGCAAACACCTCAGGCTGAGAGAGAGAGAGAGGTATTGTCTTCGAGTGATTCATTGCTGCTGCACATATATACGTCACCAATCGGTGCCTTGGCCACTTTACTCTAGAGGGGCCCACCGCCAAGCCACAAGTTCAAGATGGAGAGCTTAATCAAGTATCAGACAAGCCATTAGAATGTTAAACAGTTTTGAATCTTCAACTTTTGTATTTCTGTCTGCTTTACTTTTATTCCAATACTTGTGCAATATCATGGAATAAGAATGGATTCTTCCACAAAAGCAGAAAAATTTGTGTTTTCAGTGTCATATGTTTGTTTGTCTGTCAGCAAGCAAGACTGAGCAAAAGCTACAGCTGAATTTCATGAAGCTTGGTGGAGAAGTGGTGCAATGGAGAAACCCAATGTACTTTGGTCTGGATCCAGTTGGCTGTCTTTAAAACTGTGACTTTTTGTCACTGGATTTTGTAGAGCACTGTGCTCTGTAAAAGAGCCTTTTCAGTTTGTAATGCTGATGTGAATTCACATATTGATGAAAGTTGGCGCTTTTATACTTAAGCCTAAACTCAGCATGTGAACATGATGAAACCCTTCCAATTAATCCTTAACGGTAACTCCATTTCACTCAGACAGTCAGGCTGGGAAAAAGTAAGTTTCAGACACATGCAGAGGTCGAAGTGACTTAACAGGTGCTGTGCACTCAAGTAAAATCAGCCAATCTGTGAGAGGAAGCAAGAAGAAAATTTGATTTTGTAAATGTAGCCACAAAGTGCAATATGTTTTTTGCTTCAGAAAAAATAGTAGCTTCCAAAGTTCAAGTATTATCTGTATATATTTTAGTTTATTAGGGGGTAATATGCAAAATTGTTTCTCCTATAGACTCTCCACTTTGCCACTTTTCAAGCTCCATACTGCTCAAGGGGAGGTGTCAGGTCCCATCATAAGAAACACATGTTGGCTGACACAAATAGAAAACACTGCCATGAGAGTGACTGCTCGTGGTCAACGCACGTCACCTCATTTTCAAATCACTGTCCCTGGACAGATGACTGGGAGAAAAATCCTCTCCTGTGACACTACACCGGAAAAGACTTGGGCTTAAATGATCTCTTTGTTTCCTCAATTAGAGCGAGTCTTTTAGATGATTAGAATAGATAAAACCTTTATATGTGTGCTGGCACATTGGGATGTTGCCACTTAATGTGACCTTTCACGCTGACCTTTTTAAGCAGGTAGAAAATGCAAAATGGATGGATAATTACATTTCCACAGTACACACTACTACTACTACATAAAAAGTATTTCACAAAATCACTGTCAGTTGAAAAAAATCTTCTTCATTATTTGATCATTTTCCTATCCAGCTGTGATCTGTTACAAGGAAGGGACAAGTGCTTCTTAGTGAACTTTCCCTTCCCTTCTCCAGTGGATAGAGCCATGGTTTTGCTAATACATCTGGTGTTCTGCTTGACTTTGAAGAACAAAATTTTAATAATCAAAGTCACTCTTGCTGTTTAGCCCAGGGCTAAACCACCACCTGACCTTAGTCTTGTTGCTCAGGTGTCCTTCTGGTTTATAGTCCAGTGATATAACCTGTTATAAAAACACCTCTAATAGAAGTGAGAGCCTGGCCTTTCATTTTACAAAAAAAATGACATGGACAAGTTTACAGAAATGGCATTTCTTGTTTTACAGTTGACCTCAACACTAAGCTTTCATACAATCAGCCCATTAGTTATATGGGTAAATATAGCTTCAATCAAGGCCATCTAAGTCTGAGCAGATTATTTAATTATGCAAGAAGAAATCTGCTAGTATCCCCACAGGTTGACTTGATGTTAAATTGTTCTTCAATGCACCCCAGCTGCTTTTGAAAAGAGTCGTTTTGATGAATGTTTCAGTATTTGAAATATAACAATCTTTTGAAGGTAGAGGAAATCATCACCTCTTGAAAAATTAAATGTGACACAGCTGGCTTTGTCTGGCTTCTCCTATGGTTTGCATGCAACCTAAGACTGTGTACGTAGCCCATATTAGAACGTGTGACACAAAGTTCTCTATAATATGCAGCAAAACCCCTGAGGGCTGCCTGTCTATAACAATCTACCACATGCAGGTCAGAGGCTTCACTTTTGCTTGTTCACATAGTGGTTGCCAGTCTTGTCACACGGAGGCTAAGAAAGGGAAAAAATCTTCATCTTTTGTATTACTGACAAAAAAAATCTGATGAAAATATCAAAACCAAATATGTTTTTGGCTGTCTGTCATTGCCTTTTGCCGTGACACTCATGCAGGTAAACCTGTTTGTTCCAAATCTTTTAAAAGCCATCACAGAAACATAGTTTCATTTTTGTGTAATTCTCCAGAACAACTGGTGTCCGTTGGTTTTTGTTTTGTTTTGTTTTGTTAAGCAAAGGTCATTATAACTACAGTACAAGGTGCATTTGTTCAGGGGTACACACACATTTATTGTGCTAGTTATTTTTTACAGCACTGAGATGGTATATGTAGTATGTAAAGGCCATAAAGCCGTTTGAGGGAGCGTGTTGACCTCTGCAACAGCGTGGCCTGATGTATTTTAAATGTTTCAACAGCCCCATGGTATAGAGGAGTAGAGTATATAAGATTTTTTTAGCATAACTTAATGATTTTTCTGTAGTTTTCTGTTACAGTTCAGTTGTGTGGAGAGTTTAGTGATAGACTGAGAACAGGACTCAGGACACAGAGGATACAAACAAAGAGCAAACTTTTAATAGCCAATTTCCCCATCCAAAAGGTTATATAATCCAAAAGTATAAGGAGAAAAAAGTACTTGGAAGCAGAGCCGG
Source organism: Etroplus canarensis (assembly GCA_015106775.1). NCBI lineage: Eukaryota > Metazoa > Chordata > Actinopteri > Cichliformes > Cichlidae > Etroplus > Etroplus canarensis. The sequence goes on from VUQH01002466.1 coordinate 14,200, forward strand.
GAACATGCAAAATACATCATAGACAACACAAAAGACAAAGGGAAGACTGGTCTATTTATGTCCAAATACTGATTAAGGCCAAGACGCAGGAGGGGAATGAGACACAGGTGCACATCATCAGCAAAAGGTGAAAATAATGAGTGAGAGACAGGAAGGAGAATTGGTACAGGATGCAAAAGAAAACAAATTTTTAATGTAAACCAAGGGAGACTAATACAAAAAAATTCAAACTTTAAGCAATAATACAAGATAAGGAAACACAAAAGGGCCAAGAGGAAGACAAAGGGAGACACAAAGA
>VUQH01002474.1:3883-21931 GCA_015106775.1 Etroplus canarensis
CTGCCAGCTGGTGACAACTTGCAGTAGTGAAAGACTTATCATAATTAATTTCATATATGGTGTGAAGAATATCTCTTACCAGTCCAGGTTTTGGTGTGGTGGATCAGAGGCCTCTGCATTAATATTCACAGGCTGAGACATGTTCCTCCTGACCTCCAGACCTGCAGTCTGCATCTGAGTCGGAACTGCTAGCGCTTGGCTCACGGGTAAAATGCATGTTGTTAGCCCGTGGCTCAGAAATATAACCTCGTATCTGGTTGTTTAGGTTCACCGTAGGCTCACTTAATTCATCCTGGTCGGCAAGAAAGCTCACTGTTTCAGGGATACAGGAACAGTGACCAGCACCGGCATAGCTGACTGAGTGACCCAGTTTGGCAACTCTGACGTTTCACGGTGCAGGAGCTCGCGAACGCCTGCAGCAGCAGTGAGTTCGGCAAATTCTGTAAAAAGTGTGAAATCTCCAACATATTTTGTTTTTATCATTAATTTTCTAATAAATATGAACAGAAAACATGTACCACATGATAATTTAAACTATATACTACTGGAAAAGTTACTTTTTGTGATTTTTGGCAAAATCGTTTCATTTGCCCTTTAAAAATACTAACTACAAAAAATGTATAGTGTAAGAATTTACTGCATACTGTATCCACTGAATACAGTGAACACAACCTATATGGGGTGGCTGTGGCTCAGGAGGAACAGTGGGTCATTTTCCAGCACAAAGGTTGACGGTTTGATCCCAGGCTTCTCCAGTCTACACATGCCACTGTGTCCTTGGGCAAGACACTGAACCCCAAATTGCATCCATCTGAGTGTGAATAGTTAAATGTGCATAAATGCATATAATAAAGCACTGTGAGAATGAGGCTCGTAGTAAAAAGCCCTCTGAGTGCCCAGTTAGAGTAGAAAAGTACCATTTCCCACTTTACATGTAGAACCAATTTTTGGTGTGTTACTATTTGTCACGGCCCCCTTACCGTCAGGCGCTTACCTGCCTCTCTCTCTTTTTGCTCCTCCTTGCACTCTAGCTCTCTCTCCTGAGTGGGTTGGGCTGAGTATGGTAACTCGGTTTGGTTCCAGAAGTGGGCTTGGCCGGGGTGGCACCGGGCTGGCACACCTGTTGGTAGTTCCCCATCCCTGTGGTATTTACGGCTGTGGCTTCTCTTTGCTCCTTGCTTTATTATTGGCTGCATGAATACAGTAAGTGAGGCCAGCAGCTCATGTTTTTTTTGTGTTTCCATGCTTTTCTGGAGTTCTTACCTTGTTTCTCTGCCACCTCCTCCACTGTTTTCTGCCCTCCCGCCGACCCGCACTCCAATCTGCAGCCTGACCCACGTGCTCTAGCCCACCTGAGGACATCTGTTTCACCCCTGGGACCCAGCAGGATTTAATAAAGCCTTTTAAACTATGTCCTGTAGTCTGCATTCTGCATTTTGAGTCCCTTCGTGAACCTGTGACACTTTCAGATACGAAAAAACTGTATTATGTATGTGCATCTTGTTCAGAATTTGAGGTTTCTGGCTGACTCATGCAAACTAGATCCTTGTATGACACACAGAGCCCAGTCAGCCAGTCAGTGATGATGATTTTGTGCGATTTGCACGGCCTGTGCATTGATCAGCACTGGGTTGTGTAAATAAAGCAAATACCAAAAAGAACCCAAACAAAAAACCCACCAGACTGGGCAAAGAAAAGCAAAATGGCCTGTGATTTTGAAATATTGATACATTATTGAGAAGTTGTGTTTAGTATTAGCTACAGTGTATCAAATTACATGGCAAGGCACAAAATATTCTACTTGGCAAAGCTACACACACATGTGACCCCAGTCACACTGAACAATAATATAATAACTCCTGTTGGTGTGTTGAGTTCCCTTAAATATTCATAGGAAGGTGAGAATACAGGTCAACATAGACTGCTCTCACTTTCTCTGTCATATCAACTGTCAGAGCCAAACAAGCTGATCATAAATCTGCAGCAAGTAAATTGGGTGAAATTATAAATATTCAACATTTTCTTTAAATATTATGGACTTGATACACATGCAGTCATTCACCCTCAAATCAGCCAAAGCAAATGCAAAGACTTTAAAAGCGAGAAATTCCTGTTGTCAGTCTTCTTTACTCAGTTTGTTGCAGTTTATTCCTAGAACTTGAAGAAACCAGTCACAGGGGCCCACAAGCCAGTGTACTCCTAGTGCCTGTCCCAAGCCCGGGTAAATGGTGAGGGTTGCGTCAGGAAGGGCATCAAGTGTGAAAACTTTGCCAAATCAAATATGCGGATTCATAAATGATCCACTGTGGTGACCCCTAATGGGAGCAGCCGAAAGAAAAAGATTCCTAGAACTTGAATCTTAATATTTTTTGTTCATTAAATTCTGTTATATACTACTATGAATCATATTTGAATGATAATAAAAGCTGCTCCCTTGTATTCTCCATAAGGCATCACCACAGCAGATTAATCCGCATTGGTAATTCAACAGAGGTTTTTAGGTCAGATGCCATTCCTGACACAACCCTACATGGTGAGAGGGACTCGTGTCCCCACCTGGAATCAAACCGGGGACCTTTCGCTTGTAAGGAAAATGTGTAAACCACTACACAGTGGGGATATTTCTCAAACATCTTTTGAAAACTAATTTAGTTCACCAATTTGAACCATCTTGTGTAAAAGTTCTGCTTAAAAAACTATTAAATTACAGGTTGTAGCACACACACACACACACACACACACAAATGATAAACATGCCAAGGGGGTGAATACTTTTGCAAGCTGCTGTATGTCCATCTTTTATCTACAGTGGATGTTTAGAAGTGATGGATTTTGATTGGCTATTCTCAGCTTTATTCACCTCAAGGACCGTTAAAATTTGACCTCACCTCCAAAAAGGACAAATGAAGAGGTATGCTCACTTAGTGAAAACAGTTTCACTGGCTGCTGTAGTTTTTAATTTGTCGATAATTTTACATAGTGAATAATGCATTCATTGGGAATGGGTTCTAATGCTGCTTAGGAGTGAGAGAAGAAGAGAAGGTTAATTTCTTTATTGTAAGATAATCAGCACTTTTGAAAAATTCTTTATATTCTTCCCCGAGCAGATTTGTTTCTTCTTCAGTTGAACTGTACAGGTAACAGGCCACATCAAAAGCAGAAAATGTTTTGAAATGGTTTATTGTAGTTTAATTTTTAAAAACTCGGTATTTTAACAGGAGTCTGTAGACTTTCTATATCCACTCTAGGTTATACCATACATAAACCAGGCCTCATCTGTCAGGGTTGAAGGTTAAGGACCCAAAAGCCAGAAGACACTGAATGATGAGTCTAGACAGTTTATTTACAATCTGGTGTATGTACAAGATGTGGGGGAGATAGTGCTAGTCCACACAGCTGAATAATAACAAAACAAGGAAAATCAAGTTAAACTCTTTATTGTTACTGTTATTTGAACAGAAAGAGCTTGTAGTGCATTTAATTCCCTTATATTTAAAACCTCTGAGCTTGGGTAACCTTTCTCTGTAGAATGAATCAGATTCTTCAGTTAACTCATCTGAACACAAACTTTACAACACAGGTGTATCAAATGAAACTGCCTTTTATTGTCTGTAGTTCAGCTCTTTATGGCTTTCACTTTGGGGCCACAATGGAAATAAGTTTTACACTTTATTGTGCTACCCTGGAATTTATATTTATTTGTAATTTTACATGTATGTATTTATACTGAATAAAATCAATCAGTCAATCAATCAATCAGTGTTGACTTGTCATAGTACATTTTGTGGGGAGGTTTGTTGTTTTAAAGCACATAAAAATCGATCTGGTTTTGACTTTTCTTCCTTAGCTGTGGATATCTTAAGGTATCACATTGCTTTCTACAAATAAAATATCTAAATCAATAATTAATTATGATCAGATTTATCCTACAGCACTGGTCTATAGCTAAAAGTGTCCCAGTACTGTAGTGGTGTACACATTTGCCTTACAGGTACAAGCAAAAGGTCCCTGGTTCAATTCCAGTTGGGGACACAAGTCCCTCTCACCATGGAGGATTATGTCAGGAAATTACTGTTGCTGTTTAAACTGCTGTGGTGACCCCCTTGGGGAGAATACAAGAGAGCATTTGAAGGTGCTGTCCTGCAGCCAAAATTATTCTGAAATAAATGTCAGACTTTATTAGCTGAAAATAATGCTTAAAATTCTTTGTTGGCTCTAGTTTTTATGATATGCTGCTCAGTCAGGCTCTAAGCCCAAAAGTTCTAAAATCAGAAATGACTGAAATGTATTTTGACCTCTTAATTCTGGCAGAAATGGTTCAAATGATGGTAGGTGCTAATTTTGCAGATGGCTACACACTGAATTAATTGGATTTGTATAAAGTCTAAAAAAATATTTTTCATTTTATTTCACAGTACCGCTAGTCAAATTTAACCTTTGCATTTCACCTGTTGGTATCCTGGATTGTTAAATAATTAAATAAGTTTGTTTGTGGAAGGAGACATCTTTGGACAGACATGTAACGCAGTGATGAAACCAACATATCAATGATCTACAGTGCTTGTTATAATAGTGTGAGTAAATGATTTCATAGATCTTTAATTACAAAGACCTTTTTCTATTTTGTAAATTGTTGCACATTAAAAAAAGTTAAATATCATGATATGAACTGACCATAAAAAGATGAGAAGCCTTAAATGTACATATTATGATTAACAAAAGAGAAAAACAATGCACATTGATTTAAAATGCTTAGTATTAGGATCCATCTAAAATCCATGAGAAAAAGCACATTTTATCTCCAAAGATAACAACTTCTGAAAAAAAATTGTTGACCAGTGTAATAGCTGGACACTTTGATTTAACATCATGCAGGTATATCAGGGTTTTGTTACAGTGTTTATTTTATCCTGATTATTTCCCATTTGCTTGAGGCAGTAATTTGGGCAGGAGGATACTGTATGTGGTATTAATTAAATAAACTCAATTCAAGCTTTGTTTGTATTCAAGATTATGAAGTAATATAGCACCAAGTGAGTCTGCCCTTTTAATACAGAATAATTAGGACCAGTGAGTCTTTGTCAGAAGACTTTACGTTATAAATAATTATTGGTTAATGCTCTCTTGCAAAGGTAAACAAGTATGGATTGCTTTGGTGACCCTGTGAAGTTGCAGGTTTTTAATAAACTGAGGAAAGACAGTTCAGCTCCTGTTAACATTTTGCAACCCAGGACTGGGCTAAACTCATTATACACCAATCAGGCATAACATTATGACCAGTGACAGGTGAAGTAAATAACAGTGAATATTTCTTTCCCACCTGTTAGTGGGTGGGACAGTTTGTCCTCAAAGTTGTTAGAATCAGGAAAAATTAGCAAGCGTAAGGATTTGAGCAAGTTTGACAAGGGCCAAACTGTGATGGTTGGACGATTGGGTCAGAGCATCTCCAAAACTTGCAGGGTGTTTCTGGTCTGCAATGGTCAGTATCTATTAAAAGGGGTCCGAGGAAGGCTGTGGATTACCAGGGCAACACGTCACCAGGATGCACTATGGAAAGCAGGCAAGCCAGCGGAGGCAGTGTGATGCTTTGGGCAATGTTCTGCTGGGAAACCTTGGGTCCTGCCATCCATGTGGATGTTACTTGCACACCATTCAGTGGAAACGGTATTCTCTGATCGCTGTGGCTCTTTTCAGCAGAATAATTTGCCCTGTCACAAAACCAAATTGCTTGACGAATGGTTTGAGGAGAACCACAATAAGTTTGAGGTTTTGAGCTGGCTTCGATTTTCCCCAGATCTCAATCCAATCAAGCATCTGTGGGATGTTCTAGACAAACAAGTTCGATCCATGGAGTCCAAACCTTGCAACTTGAAGGACTTAAAGGATCTGCTGCTAACATCTTGGTGCCAGATTCCACAGCAAACCATCAGGGGTCTAGTGGAGTCCATGCCTCAGGGCTGTTTTGGCAGCAAAAGAGGGACCTGATACCTGATTGGTGTTGCTAGTCTCCTAAATGACCTCTTATGTCAACTTACAGCACAAAAGTATATCTTCAGTGATTACTGTGACATTTATGGGCCAGTGTTGGTGTTGAAATAAAGAGAAGGTCAACGTTCAGATATTGTTGTGTGTGCAGAAAAACATGCTTGTGTAATTTAACAGTTTTTGTTTCCTGTTTTTTCTGTCTATTCATTTCAAGCCATTACTTCCATTTACTTCCCTGTTTTTTGTTGTCCAACAATGCACCAGTCTAAAATGTGAACAAGGAAAAGTGAGAGCAAAGATGTCCGAACGCCAGAGTTAACAATTCTTGACTGCACTAAGGTCACTTGTTACTTGTCAAAAATTGTCCAGAATGCAAACCTATTGTTACTTTGGATATGACTGGTAGTACAGTCACAGGCTTTCCTGTATAATAAGTTTCACCTGCAGTGTAACTTGTCCTGAATCGTACTGAGGTCTTTCATTACAGGCTGTAAACTAGCAGACAGTAATACAGCTGCAGACAAGAGGCGCCAGATTATGAGTTGGCTTTTTGTGAGCCAAAATAAACTCTCCATTTATCTTTTTCCCTCTATCTCTTCGTGCCCCCCACCACAGACAACTTTTAACTCCTCACCCCCCGTTTTTTCATCCGCCGAGCATGTAATTACATGTCTGCTTTTGCTTCAGCACCTTCTTCCGTCTTTGTACACGGCTACAGTGTAAAAGGAGGGAGAAGGGAGAAATTCGAAAATGATTAGGTGATGGAGGGATGCGCTTATTGCGCTTTGTGGAATGAGGACTAAGTATGCTTGCATGCACACACACACATGCACACACACACCAATATGAGCATGCTGAGTGACACCTCAGGCTGACAGTCGTATCTGTCTGCTGCAATCATTGTAAGTTGACTGACAAATGTCATGCATTTTGTACACACTTATTTTCATGCTGTTCTCTCTCTGAGTGCTCAATGCAGCCTGTGTCTGTGTGAACAGAACTGAGCAGGTCCGCTTAAACATTAAGTGGTAGAACAATAGTACGAGTCACGGTAGCCTCTCTGTGAGGCTGCATTCGCAGCTGGACAGCCTGCAGGGAGCACTGGGACATTTCCTGGTGGCCTGACGGTCGTGCTGTGAACAGTCAATTTGACCAATGACAGGGCTCATTTAGAGTACTGCAGCGGTCCTTCGGAGAGCCTCTGGAGAGCCTACGCACAGCTTGGTGGACCAAAGCTGTGGGAAGCAAGTGTGCTATTGTCTCACAAAGAAGACATCACAGCACCCCCTGCCAAATGGGAAATATAGATGCATAAATGGGCAGAAACACTTTAAACAATATTCCTGTTGTTCTTTATCTAAGAAATTTGTGATAAATAAGTGATATGTAACTGTCAGGGCCTCCGTCCTCTTTGTCTGATCTCGCTGGTTTCTTTCTCTTCTCTTTGGTTTTCTCTCTCTCGCTGTCTGGGGTGGGTCTAATTACTGTTCTTGGTTTCAGGTGTGGGTGTGGGCGGAGTGTGTTGACACAGCTGCTCCTCATCTCTCGTTATCCAGGTCATTTAAGCTAAGCAGCCTCACCTACTGTACGCTGGAACATTTAGTGACAAACCCTGCAGCTAGGCCAGAGGTCTTGTCATGTTTCTTCTTTTGGCACGGCAAGTCCTTACCTGCTGCCTCTCTAAGATCACCAAGCCAAGCCAAGCCACAGAAAGCCAAGCTGAGTCCACACCTGAAACTGCCTGACCCACTCTTTTGTTTGGAGCCACGGCCACTCATTTTCAAGACAGATTGTTTATTGCCTGCGCCTTGCTTTTGGATTATACCACACCATGTGATTCATTAAACCACATTTTAATTCTGTCCCTGAGTCTGTCTGCGTTTGGGTTTGCCAATCACACCATGACATTAACAATACTGAGTTATGATTTTTTTTCATGTAACGTAGCCTAGTCACCAGAACCTGGAAATGGAGCACAATAGAAGACCAGCAGATTGAGGAACTCCATCCCCCTCTTCGTAGAGGCTGTTAAAATTGTCCTTGTGTTTAATGATGTCATAGTCCATCCCAGTGATCGATGTATTTGGACAGTTTCTAGTCAGCTGTATGTGAATAAGCTTATTGTATGTTCTGGAGTGCTGTGTCTAAAGAGACATCGAAGTTGCAAGACTGGCATTTTTTGTTCTCTTGCCACGGTTTTGTTCAGCTGTGCTACCAGTTCAGTTTTGGTTGTTCAGTGCTGTGTGCAGTGGGGTCTAGTTCTTGCAAGACTGGCAATCATTATACAGTTGTGTTAAAATATCACAATATGACTAGAATAATTAAAAAATCTAAAAGTCCAAGGTGTTAGGGTATCGAGTACTTTTCAGCCTATTATGTCCAATAACACAAACACTTGTACACCAACAGACACATATGCACACTTCTGCACGCTCAACTTTAACGCACCTCCCACGACTCAGTCGCAGACTATTGTCTACATGTTGTAGCCGTTTACTGTCACCAGTGGGCAGTGTAACAAAAAACTGGTCTCTGGGCTACTCTTGCTGGCTGTGTGCACGGCAAAGATCAAAGTTATAACATACAAAGAGCTGAAGTGAAACCAAGTGTTTAAACCAACATAAAATATCCACTGCAGCAACAATCTGTGCTTTTCTTGCTGTTAAAAAAAAAAAAAATGGATTATTTTTTCAGGCTTCTCCCTCTAGAATCGAAACTCTGCCATTGCTTCCTCGTGCCCCATACTCCTTTTAAACCAATCAGCATTCACATCACAAACTTCATAAACACATAACAATATGCAGTTAGGTTACTAATGGAGCTGAAAAGGTATTTGATACAACAAATCATGATATATTGATAGAGAAACACTGTGGCATCAAGGGGGTAGTATTACATTTGATATGGAGTTATTTAAGTAACAGGCAACAGTTTGTAACGTTGAATCATTTTTGGTATGCCTCAGGGGTCAGAGATGGGGCCCCAAATTGTTTATTTTATCCATCAATGACTAATGTAAAATAATTACAAGTTGTACTGTTTGGCGATGATACCAATATTTTTTTGTTCTGCTGATGAATTGAAGCATTTGTTGGAAGAGATAACTACAGAAGATCTGATTTAATAAAAGCATGTATGTACCTTTGACTTTTCTCTTGTTTTTCCCCCACAGCAGATTAACCAGCATCATTATTTTAGTATAGGGTTTTACCCCAGATGCCCTTCCTGACTGAACTCTTCATGGTGAGAGGAGCTTGTAAATCTGATTACAACTTGCAATGTTTTTTGGAAATAGTAAATTAAATGCACATATAAAGATTCAAATAAATAGGGTTGATATTGAAAGAGTAAATGAAAACAGATTTTTGGGGTAATAATGGATGAGAGACTTAGCTGGAAATCACACATTAAATATGTTCACTCCAAAGTATCAACAAGTGTTTCTGTACTAAACAGAGAGCTTGTAAGATCAAACAATCAACATTCACTACTGCTCACTGATTTCATCTTATTTTAGTTACTGTGCAGAGGTCTGAAGTAATAATGAAAAAATATATCACATTCACAAGCAGTTCAGATCATTTACAATATGGGTTATAGGGATCATACCAATTCACACTTCTTACAACTTGAAATATTGGAATTTCCAGATCTGGTAGAATTTGAAATGGCAAAAGAAGAATGTTCAGGGCAAAAAATAATCAATTACTAGGATATATTCAAACTATGTTCACAGAAAAAGAAGAAAGTCATTAGTTATTGGGAATTTGCAGCTTCCAAACTAATAATGTGCTACTACCTGGAGAAGATTTTGTGTTTCTGTGTGCGGACCTGTAGAAAAGCTTGAATGTGGAATTGAAGCAATGTCCAGACATAAAGCAATTTAAAACAAAGTATAAAGATAAAATTTTCATGAGGCATAAAGAAGAGGAAGATCTGTGAATATTAATAAATATCTTCTTCTTTTGGCTGCTTCTGTTAGGGGTCACCACAGCGCCTGCCTCCACCTCACCCGATCCCTTGCATCCTCTTCCTTCACACCAACCCTCTGCATGTCCTCCTTCACTACATCCATCAACCTTCTCTGTGATCTTCCTCTTCTCCTCCTGCCTGGCAGCTCCATCTTCAACATCCTTTGTCCAATATATCCACTATCCCTCCTCTGAACATGTCCAAACCATCTCAGCCTTGCCTCTCTGACTTTGTCTCCAAACTTCTCAACATGAGCTGTCTCTCTGATGGACTCATTTCTAATCCTGTCCGTCCTGGTCACTCCCAGGGAAAATCTCAACATCTTCAGTACTGCCAACTCCAGCTCTGCCTCCTGTCTTTTTGTCAGTGTCACCAGCTCCGAACCATATACTATAGCAGGTCTTAATACCATCTTATAAACCTTCCCTTTCACTTTTGCTGCTATCCTTTTGTCACAAAGCACCCCACACTCTTAACTATCTACTTTTCAAGTAATTGCTGTTTATTTAATTGAAAAAAAGTGTTGCAGAAATGCTGTGTGATCACTTGCAGAGAAATGGTTTTTTTTGAAGAGTTCCAGGATTCTGAATTCATCAGAGCACAGAAACAGCATTAGGAAATTAGTAACCTGACTGTGGACTCGTCTCTATACTTGCTCTTCTAGACTTCAGCGCAGCATTCGACGCAGTCGACCACAACATTTTACTACAGAGACTACAATACTCTGTTGGTATTCACTGCAATGCATTACACTAGTTTGAATCTTATTTATCTGACAAATTCCAATTTGTGAATGTAAACAAGCAGACTTCCTTAAAGACAGAAGTTATTCATGGAGTCCCACAGGGTTCTGTGCTGGGACCAATACTCTTTACATTACACATACTTCCCTTAGGCAATGTCATTAGAAAACACTGTACACATTTTAATTGCTATGCAGATGATACCCAGCTATACTTATTAATGAAGCTGGATGAAACAAATAAATTAGATAAACTACAGTCATGTCTACAGACATAAAGAACTGTTCTTTTAAATTCAGACAAATCAGAGGTTATTATAATTGGCCTTAGAAACCTCAGAAACAGTCTTTCTAATCAGATACTTACTCAGAACAGCATTAGTTTGGCCAGTGACACTGTGAGGTATGTTGGAGTCATTTTTGACCAGGATATGTCCTTAAATGCTCACATTAAACAAATATGTAGGGCTGCCTTTTTTCACCTCCACAAATCACCAAAATTAGAAACATCCTGTCTCAGAGTGATGCTGAAAAACTAATTCATCCATTTATTACTTCTAGGCTTGATTATTGTAATTCATTGCTGTCTGGCTGTTCTAAAAGCCCCTTAAAAAGCCTTCAGTGGATCCAGAATGCTGCAGTGAGAGTACTGACAGGGACTAGAAAGAGAGATCATATTTCCACTACTGTGCGTCAAAACAAATTTTGCAATCAACATTTCAAATTTGAAGGTATTTGTCTTTGATATGTGGATATGAAATTTTGCATCTGTAAAAACTATAGATCATAATACTTTTAATATAAATGATTTGTAATTAGAAATATGATGCTTGCAAATGTTCAGTTGTTATTGAAATTTATATCAGTAAGGAAGCTGGCTAGACTGCGAATGATGATTTATGGAGAAGGGGTGGGATTAAGTAAACGTCCACTTTTTCCCACTCCTTTTCTGACATGCAAAGAAAATCATTAAATGTTAAGTGAAAATATATTGCATATTGATGAATGACTGCTGTTACATATTTAAAATGAAAAGGAAAAAAAATGACCCATGCACAGCATCTTCCAGGCTGAGCTACGCCTAGTTGGCTTTTTGGAGGACCACACATACTTGTTGGTTGCATTCCCTCCTGCATTGGCTCTGCACAGGCAAATACTAGTGCAGGCGCACACCAGCACAGTACTATACATCCCCTTACAATATAGCAAGAAAGAATGGCTTGACAGACCTCATAGACGCATCAGATTCGCCTTTTCTCACTTGGAGACTTTATGTTGTCTCTTGTGTCCATGGCTCCCGGCTGCACACATCGAAGACACACGTGGGTGTGCGCTTGCTCTCTCAGCAAGGCATACAGCATCTACCTGCTTCTCTAAACATTACATTCAGACAAGTCATCCTTGAAATGGAATATTGGAGAAAGGGGAAAGGTGGAGGAGAGAGAGTGAGAGAATAAAAAGAGATCCACAGATGCAACTAAATAGAAAATTTAGTGCCAGTCAGGGACCAGGTCAGTCAAAATCACTAGCTTTGACACATTCACTCTCTAAGCCTTTTTAGATTATGTGCAATTGCAGTGAATACATACAGGATATGTGTGTGGTTTGTCAAAACTTTTGCTTGTTGCTTGAATAGGCTTAATAATATGAAAGTTTGACTTTACTCTGCATCTAATTCTTTTTAAGGCTGTTTTTGTGTTTATCCTTTTGCATTTTGATGTACTATGATTTTTAAAGCATATTGAGTTTTTGAAGGTGCATCCATCGCTCAGAATGAAGATTGGCTGATCAATCAGTCTCACCTTTTCACCTTTGCAACCTGATAACGTTCCTCCTAGATTAACATAGTGCACACATTTTAGGGTAGGTGGAGTTGATATGCATACCAGCTTAATAATTATGATATTTTAAAATGAAATATTATCATTTTAATAAATAGTTGCGTAACTGCTTTTTTTTGGTATATTTTTTAAAGTTATGGTTACTCCGTTCACCTTCCTACACATTCACTTCGCTTTCTGAGTGCAATTCATTTTCCAAAATGAAAACACAAAGCACACAATAGACAAAAGATGAATTTGATGTCAGCATTATGGTTCAAACCCAGTTTTATTTTCCTTAAGTGTAAGAAAAGCATAATAACAGAAAATAGTGTTTTCCATTTTCTGTTATTATCCTTGTTGTTGTTGTTGTCCTCATTTTTCTTTTAGGTGTGATTTCCTTTTTACACTGGTGTGCTGCGACTATAATGTTGCCTTTGCTGTGGTAGTACGTGAACTGTCCCCACTGTGGGACTGATAAATAATAAATAAATATTCCATAAATATTGCAGTAATATTGGTAAAGTAAACTACAGTACTTGGCTACATAGTCATATTAGTATTGTGACAGCCCCGATCATCAACTCACGGCCTAAAAAGTTAGAAGTCTGGTGGTTTGTGCTAACAGCCTGAACTGGGATGGTGTTACATGTATATTCCAGTCTCTCTCCCCCTCTCTTTTTTCTGTCACTAGGTGTGACAAAGTCACTCCTTCACTGCTCCTGTATCTGGGTGCAGAAAGGGAAACCAAAGCAGACTGTAAATGTGGTGTCATTAATGCAGTACCCCTCCTTCTATGCTCCAACCTCATAAAAACCAATATGATGTTCTCTTTTCTGCCACCAGGAGTCAAATAGGCACCCTCTCATCGCTCTTCCAAAGTACTTTCATTCCAGGATGTCAAAAACTGCTGTTCTGTTCTGTTCATGTTGCAGTGATACACACAATTTGGCACCTATGCCTTCCCACAACAGCCACAGCAGTAGTAGCTGCCTTGAGATAATGGCCCTTTTCAAATAGTGGTCAAGTCCTCGTCAGGTGGTTGCCATGGTTGTGGTGAAGTAACATGAAAGTCTTACAGCCTGTCTTGTTGGGTAAAAAATACTTGGTTACATTTAGGAAAAGTTGCTTCTTTTTTCTCCTTCCTATTATTTTTTTATATACAGTACATCCTTTCATGACATTAGCCAAACTGTAAAAAAATCACTTGTCATGGACCCCCTGCCTCTGGTTCATGACCTACATCTCTCCCTCCTTCTCTCCCATTTTTTCTCTCTTTCTCCTGTGCTCTTGGGTATGGGTTGGGTCCACTAATCATGTGCTTAGTCTGCAGGTCAGGGTTATGGCTGGGAGGAGTCGAGGCTACACACATGTTCCTTCCTAACCCCTGCAGTTGTGTCCAGACTCCACAGGAATATAGTTCCCACTCGCCCAAATCTGATTCAGTCACCATGACTATCAGCTCCAACTACCTGACCTTTCCTGCTCTCTCAGACTCTGGAAAAATCCAAAGACCGCACCCAAGCCATCTCTGACCACAGTACCTAGTCCATACCCTCTCAGTCTTCAGGAGTCAGCTCAGCTTCACCTCTGACCTGGATCATTCCCTAATCTCCAGCACCTACTGGCTCCCAGGAGACTGTTCGCCCCCATGAGATCTCACATTATCTTTCTCACGTCTCGTTTTTCTGATCACAACCTGGAAATAAACTGTTTAACCCTTCAGTCTGTCTGTCCGATTCTAGGTCCTACCCTCATTACTCATTACTCTTCCCCAGTGCATTTAAATATGTAGAGGTATATTTTATCCTGCAGCCATTTGTGAGAAGCTGTAAGTGAGAACCAGCTCGCCATTGCTGGCATGTCATGGCCCCAAAGCCAAATGTGTGCATCTTCAAGATGACAGCGGCTTTGACCAAACACTCCAAGAGTGGAACAAGGATTACTGAACAACTAGATGATGCAGTTTCTGGAGAAATCATGGAGGGATTGCTGTTACTGTCAGTCTGCCAGCCTTGCTTGAGGAAAGATCAAAGGTCGGATCTGCTTTGATCTGTTATTTTTTTTGGCCTTTTCGGTGACATTTTCTTAAATAACTCAAAAACTGTAAATCATATACCCAACAAAAGTAATAGCTTTGGCCACAGAGTTGATTGATTTGGTGCACCAACCACATCTCTAGAACAAATGGTGTGGGAGAATAATAATAATAATAATAATAATAATAATAATAATAATAACTAGAAAATGCATTTCCTGCTGAAAATGCCATGTGATTGCTACTACTGCCATATTGCCATGCTGATTGCTGAAAGCTTTTTTCCTGCATATGCTGAAATGCTTAAATGCCTGTAATTTAATTTGAACCAGCTAAACTGTGTTGAATTATAAAACTTTCTACCTCATGAAGTGTAAAATTAGCAGAATGGGAAGCTAAGGGAAGCAGAAATTCATGAAATCCGAAACAGCTTTAACAAATGGAAAAATGAACAATTGCCAGATGAAATTTCTTATATTTTGCCTGAAATCTTTAAATGCCTGAAACTTATTTTGAATGAGTCTAACGGCATTGCATTCTTTTACCGTGTAAAGTGTAAAATTAGCAAAATGGAAAGCTGAAGGAAGCAGAAATTTCTGAAATTGTTAAAAAATAGGGTTGGGGGGGTCATAATAGGGAGCTGAAGTGTGTTAAAGATACAGAGGCCTTAAGTTTGTTAAGTATGTTGAAATAAAAAATAAGACACATACATGATGAAAGTGTGATAGTTTAAAATCTTCAATTTTTTTCCTATGTTTAAATATAAAATAAGAAATGAAGGCAAATCCATAAAACTAATTTTGAAAGTAGCGAAATATTTTTGATGCTCAGTTTCAATATGAGCAGATGATCATGGTGATGTCCACATGACTAAATGCACTGAGTTACTGCCGTGTGACTGGCTGATGAGATGTACAGTTGAAAAATTGTATGTAATAAAGTGAGCATGAGTCTAACTGGGACATTGAACAGGTGTGCCTAATAGAGTGGCTGGTGAGTCTATCAATGCAGCTGAACACATGAACACAACCTATTAAAGTGGTGGGTGATGCTATGAGTTTCCCATACTGGATACTCATACTGTAAAACACAGACAGTCAGGGACACTGATGGATGGATACATTGGTTTAGCGGCTGAAAATGTCTGTATGTCCCTGACATGCCGGGGTTTATAAACAGAAGGACAGAAAGCATAATGCCTGTTTAAATGTGATCCAGCTTAAACCTGCTTCAGTTCAATCCTCCAATCAGAAACAAGCTGCTGCTGATTGGTGGACCACATCTCCAGTTAAAGCACCAATCAGAAACAAGCTCCCTCTGAATTACCCTAGAGAAACCCCCACCAAGCAAAGACCACAGCTCCCAGTCAAAAACTTGTCCCACTGTGACCACAAGTATGCTACTGAAGCTGTACATTTGTCTCTAGCTGAAAGTATACTGAAGTAGTTTCACTTTAATTATTAAAAAGTTATAAAAAAGTTGAATACAAGCATAAGTGTCCCAAAAAAAGATGAGCATTCTGATACCTGAATGGTTTCTATAGCACAAAGTACACGGAATAATAATAATAACAATAATAACAGTAACAGCAGCATGGTGGTGCAGTGGTTAGCACTGTAACCTCACAGCAAGAAGGTCTGGGTTCGAATCCAGCAGCCTGCCAGCTTAGGCCCCTCTGTATGGAGTTTGCTCACGGTGCTCTGGCTTTCACCCACAGTCAGAAGATTCTAAACTGACTGTAGGTATGACTGGTTGTCTGTCTCTCAGTGTTGGTTCTGTGACAGACTGGTGACCTGTCCAGGGTGTACACCACCTTTTGGCCCATGACAGCTGGAGTAGGCTCCAGCTCCCCCCACTACCCTGAACTGGATAAGCAAAAGAAAATGGACAGATGGATGGATAATAATAATATACTTTTCGCTGACCATAACACTAGTGGGTTTGCCTGCTTTGCAACTATCCCACTAATTACTGAAATATGCAGACTAGCATTTCTGTTTGGAATGTTAAAATGATCATTTGGATTTAAGGATTTAAACTCGTGCAATTTTATGCATGCATGCTTACATATGCATTCACATGTAAGCGGTTTTCCAGGAAAATTATTTGCCTTTTCATGAATTGCACATTTTGACAAGCAAATGTGGAAGAAAAATGTAAAATCATTATGGTTAAAGCTCATGGATCAATTGGCCAGCCAGAAAATGGGTAATAATAATATTTAAAATGCTAAAGAGAGATTTTAGGGCATAAATACTGATTGAGAATTCTTAGAAAATGAAAAAACAAATGAGTAGACCCAGCTCAACAACAAACAATAAGTGATCGGAGAAGTTCCTTAACAGGCACAGATAAGAAAGGGGGGCTAACAAGGGACACTACTCAGGCAAAGAAGGGAAGAAGAATGCAGGAAGTAAAGAAATAAACAGACAGAAAGAGGAGGAGGAAGGAAAAGGTGAAGGTGAACTGTGGAAGAGAATAAACGAAGAGCGGGGTGGTTTTGGGGACAGTGTCTGAAAATAAACCCAACATAGATGGGGGGGAAAGCACCCACATCTCTTCTGCAGCAGAGCAGCACAGCCTGCAAATTCTCTTATAGATAGTTTATGGAGTGGAAAACATTCAATTGCACCCTCACTGTTCTGGTCAGAAGTCAGATGGAAAAAAAGAACAGAAAGAGGATGGGAAGGGAGAGAGCGCAAGGAAAGAGAGGGAAGGTAGAGGAGCCGGCTGTTATTTTCATGTAATGGTTTTTTAATGAAGGGAGCAGACATCACAAATCCTCTGTTAATTCAGAATGTAGTTATAACTGTCACATATGACTGTTGTAAGTTTATGATAAATTCTAAAAAAAGGTCATCCGGTTTAGAGATGTGAGTCTTCTGGCAAAGCCTGCCACACAAACCAAGTATGCAATATCTTTACCAGAAGTATGATCAGTTAGGAAGAAAGGTGGTAATTCACTTTGGGTCTGTATGCAGTCTGCATACAGTGGCTTGTAAAAGTATGAATCCTGCTTGAAATTTTTCCTGTTCTTTTGCGTTATAACCTTTAATTAAATTGGATTTATTTTTATTTTTGAGTTTTATGTAATGGACATACACAAAAATCCAAACTGATGGAGTGAAATGAAAAAATAAAAAGGATTTTTAAAAAATTCTAAAAAAATAAAAAAGAAGTGCATATGTATCTTCCCACCCCAAGAAAAAACAAAGTCAGTACTTTGTGGAGCAGTTTTTTTTTTGCAGCAGTTTCATCTGCAAATCTCTTAGGGTGTGTCTCTGTGACCTTGGTACATCCAGCCACTGGGATTTTTGTCCATTCTTCAAAGCTAAACTGCTCCAGCTCCTTCAGGTTGGATGGGTTCTGCTGATGTACAGCAATCTTTAAGTCATGCTACAGATTCTCAGTTGGATTGAGGTCTGGGCTTTGACTAGGCCATTCCAACACATTAACATGTTTCCCCTTAAACCACTCCAGTGTTGTTTTAG
>VUQH01002478.1:0-13107 GCA_015106775.1 Etroplus canarensis
TATTTATTCGGGAGTTTAGATTAAATTGTGCACGGTCGTACAGAGCTCCCACACTACGCTGCCAGCTTGGTCACGGTTACCATGGCCACACCTCTTTAATATCTAATAAATCAATCCTTTGGTAGCAACTCAGTGCATTTAAGAAGTCAAGATGGTCAAGATGATCTGCTGAAGTTCAAACCATCAGAATTGGGAAGAAACGTGATTTGATTGACTCTGAACATGACATGGTAGTTGGTGCCAGACAGGCTGGTCTTAGTATTTCAGAAACTGCTGGCATACTGGGATTTTCCACGCAACCATCTCTAGAGTTTACAGAGAATGGTCCAAAAATGCGAAACTATCAAATGAGTGATCGTTCTCTAAATGAAAACGTCTTGTTGATGTCAGAGGTCAAAGGAGAATGGCCAGACTGCTTTGAGCTGATGGGCGGTATACAGTATGTCAAATAACCCCTTGATACAATCAAAGTATGCAGAATGCATCTCTGAAAGTAGAAAATGTCAAACCTTGAAGAAGATGGACAAAACTGGCTGTTACTCCTGTCAGCTAAGAACAGGAAACTGCGGCTACAATTTGCACTGACTCATCAAAACTGGATATTAGAAGTTTAGAAATCCGATGAACCTCAAGTTCTTCTGTGGCATTCAGATTGCCAGGCCAGAATTTGGTGTAAACAACATGAAAACATGGATCCCATGTATGGGGCATATTTGCTTGGGAAACTCTGGGCCCCTTAGCACTAAGCATAAAAAAATAAAAATGAAAAAATAAATTGTAATATTAAAAAAATGTTTCAACAAATATATTTTATAATTTAACATAAAACATCAGTTCAGAATTAAAATACTTGCAAAGATTACATACTGACAGGCTTTTCAGACCATGATCATGACAGAAGTCTATTAGGACAGTGCATTGATAAAAAAGGTCAATATTGTTGAAAACCACATTATATGGCTTTGTTCAAGTAATGAACTGCCTCCCCTGATTTGAGAATCCTCTCCAAAGATTATGGTTTAACAGAAGTTCTTGCTGTCAGAGAAGTCATTCATTCTAAGCTTTCACAGATCTTTGCACAGTTATGCCAATAAGGATGTTAAGGAAATACAAATCACTACCATGCTTCCTTACCTGAGGCAATGCAGTATTCTTTCTTGCTTTCAACACCATTATTAAGGCAGAAAAGATAGTGCTTCCACGTATACAACTGCAGCAGGCTACAGACACAGGAATGTAGCAGTGAACTCAATGGCAAACCAACATCTGGTCAAGATACCACTCAGCAGTAGCCACAGAATTAGTTTATCTGTACTGGATCATTTTTACACCATTGGTATGAATGAAAGATCAATATTCACCTAGAAATACATTATTTTAAAAGCTCGTATTGTAAAACACAACCTTTGCCTTTTATTTGCTTCTTATATTCAGATATGTACAGTACCGCGCAAAAGCCTTGAGTTATTTTTGCATCAACAAGGAGATTCCCTCCTATCTCGGCATGGTGTGCATGGTGTACAAGCTCTGTTTTTGCCTAATATATTGTATTTCCATTTATGTTTGCATATGGTTCAATAAAACGTTGCAAATTTTCCTAGCGGAATTAAAAGAAAAGAGGGGTGGGTCAAGACTTTTGCACAGTACTGTGGCTTAGTGTGTGTGCCTGTGTCTTTTTTGTCAGTTTCATCAGCTTCCACATTGATATACAGGTGTGACAAAATTTTATTCGTACTCCATCCAGCAGTTATTGAAATACTGTAAGCTGTACCTAAGTCGTGGGCAGACAGATGGACAGATCAACATTCATATTTACAGACACATTCCAGCATGGCTGAAACACCTATCATGCAGTGCCTACGAAGACTGGATACAAACATCTTAGAGATTCACTATGCTTTATAAATGTAAAGCATGGATAAAAAGACCATTTTATAGGGGCTATAAGCTATTCTGAGGAACTTGTATTCATTAAAAAAATGATTCAACATTTTGGCAACTACAAGAGAGAGCAGAAGAGGAAAGACAGACTAAAGAAAAAGTGACAGTGACAGAGTGCAGACACCTAATTTGTTTTATATAGCATAGCAGTACCCCAACTGCTGTCTATAAATGGTGAATCAGTTACACTAGATATCTTTTACGCATCTGAATCATACTTAAATATCAAAAGCAGGATTCGGTTGTTATTAACCTTTCTTGGTTAATGAATCATTAAAAAAAGAGTTGCATATTTCTTGATTAATAGCATGTCTTTTCATTGAAGGGCAAATAGACACTCCAGCAGAGTAGCGGTGTCGTTTATGCAGTCACAGAATTTTTTTTTTCTCATTGTCAGGTTAGAATTTTGGGTTTATTTTTAACTGTATGTCTTTAATTGCTGTTAAAACATACCACATGGAAATCTTATGTTTGTCATGTTTTTTCACAAAGTCGTTAAAGTAATTTCTTAGATTTCAAAATACAAAGATTTTCATTGCTGTTTGTTGCATTAAAGCCATTTCTCCACTGGTCAGTGGTATTCTCCAGCTGTTTACATTACATTTTCCCTTTGCACATGGTCAACAAGGCCCTCTGAGCATCTGGATTGTGTGTACTATTTTGATACAGTACGCTGACAAACATCTGAACAACAGCACACAAAAGCAAGCTTGAAAATATTTGCAAGCAACTGTGAAATTTAGAGATTTAGCCAAAATTAGCTGTGATTCCTTCATTACAGTAAACCTACACAGGGTTTTCATGTTTTTTAGCCCACTTGTTTAAGAAAAACATTAATATATACAGTACCAGTCAAAAGTTTGGACACACTCAATCATAGTGGAATATTTATTTATCTGCTATTATTTTCCACATTTTATAATACAGCAACATAGCATCAGCTGATTTCTTGAGTGACCTACAGTAATTTGAGCTTTCTTCACCATATTGATCAAGGATATTGTGACATCCAAAGGGCGATCAGGGTGATGAGATTTCATTTTCAAATTTCTCACTTCCAAACATCTCTGATGCTTTGTTATGAATTTTAAATGTTCAGGAAAAATTTAAAGAAATATCTATTTTTCCAAATAGTTTACATTTATGAAGGATTTAGCTCACTGTTGTCATGGTCATTGTGTACAATAGTCAAAGAGTTTAATAATTTTGCATGTTTGTGCATCAGAGCTTCTAATTGAACTTTTTTGAAAGTGGAATCTATTCATCCTGATCGCTCTTTGGATGTCTGTAGAATTGCATTTACAATTTAGTTTTCCTCTTACTGGGATCTTAATGATTTATCCCAAAAAATTATTTAGCAGGACAGTGAGCTAGGACCAAAATACACATTTGGCGGAGGCACTTCCGTGTTCAGCATGGTGATGAGAGCTCAGCTTACTGTAGGTTCCCCTCACCCCCAACTGGTTGAGGCAGATGGCTGCCCCTCCCTGAGCCTGCTTCTGCCGGAGGTCTCTTCCTGTTAAAAGGGAATTCTTCCTTTCCATAGTCGCCAAGTGCTTGATCATAGGGCATCTCCTGATTGTTGGGGTTTTCTCTTTAATACTGTACGGTCTTTACCTTACAGTGTAAAACACCTTGAGACAACTTTTGTTGTGAACTGGTGCTATATAAATGAAACTGAATTGAACTGAATTACTAAAAAACTCATGAAATCTGCTATTAAATGTGGGAAACAATGACATAAGTGTGAGGCAACGATATATTATATGAATGTTTTGCATACTGGCATTCTAAAATATGTATAAGTTAGTTTTTGTGGCTTGCCCTTTGACACTCACCAACACAGGCAGCAGAAACTAGGTATTTTTTAATGAAAACGTGCAGTAGTTATGGTTTTTATTTGAATACAGCAACAATCTGAGAAGCCTTTAATATGCAGCACTTGCACAATATAAGGCTAGTGAGCAGCACTGTCAAACTTCCTCTCTCTGTAGAGCCTATCATAATGAATTGCTGTATAGTTCTTGCTCCCACTTGAACAAAAGTCTGTTTTAAATATCAGACCCTATTTAAAGATTCTGCAAACCAGCAAAAGTCTACACTCTCCATCCCACAATCTTTAATCTATTGCACTCTGTCAGTAGAAATTTCCGTTTTCCATGTTCTTTAAGACCTTTTCTGAGCACTCACTATTCATACAATTACATCACTCAGATTTCATCACACCAACCGAACAATGGTGTTTGTATGTGAAACATTAAAACACACATTTTTCTGTTTTCAAATTTGCTTCACCTTCTTTGGATAATACAACCTGATTGTATTTAATCATTATCTGCTCTACTCACCACTCTGTTTTATTCTTCTCTTCCTCTTTTCCCTTTTTTCACTCCCAGAAGGATAACTCCTCTTCATTTTCATTGAGTGGCTTTTCTTGTTGTCATTAGGTCTGTTTAAATTGAATCATGCTCACTATTTGCGACAGGAGTGAGTAGAGTCAGGTGGGGGCCCCTTAGGAAGATCAATTTCTCTCCTACTGTCATTTCAAACTTTGCACATTTCCATTGTTGGAGGTTAAAGTTTGCCAGCCCTAAGGGGCCCCAAGCAGTTGCCTGCCTTTCCTGGTGACAAGTGGTGCCTTTAACTGTGACTGTTCAGAAGCACCGACACACACATCACAGCCAAAACTCTCTTTTAAATATCTACACACCAAAAATACAAACACGCGGATGAAAGTGAATGAGAAACACAGTGGGGCACTGGTAGCAAAAGGGAGGGAAAGCAAACTAGAAAACCCCTTGGATGTGGAGCTAATGACCAAACATGAGACAAAGTTTGATTTGACAATTGGCAACTCTGGTGTTGTGCAAACAAATACAATAAAATACAGCAAAATAAACAACTAACAAAGACTGAAAACACACATACAAACACACACACAGAGACACACACATTTAAAAATGTTAGCCCCTATTGTTATAAAGCTCATCCACCTTGAGTCAGAGTTTGCTTCAATACAGAATACCAACATACTTTTTTGTCTGTAGTCAATAACTGTTACTTACAAGCCCCCAACAAGCCTTGAGATTAAACATTCAGCATCATTTGTCTGCTACAAGAAACTAGTTAAGCAGCTAGGCTACAAAGAGCATTGTTACTAAACGGGTGGTTGATCACCCTCATGGGAGGCCTCCAGATAATTCTACAACCTTTGTAAGTCTTGATCTCAGTACATGATTATGTTCACAGCACTCTGTTTTTATGTGGCTGAGAATGTACTGAGCCTCAGATCCTTGGCTACTAACAAAGATCTTAAAGATCAAGAGATTTACAGCATTTGATGACACCATTCAGTGATATGCAAATATCATTCTCTGCCTGGAAAAGATTTTCTTTTAGCATGCTCTGGGATGAAATGAAAAGCATGCATGGTAAAATATATGCACTGTACTACAAAAGAGGAAAAACTATTTAGGAATGGAAATGACCAGAGCTGATTGGAAGGACCTGGCTATTGTTGCATTCAAAGCATTGTTATCTTGAAAAACCAACAGGCTGTCATGTGGTATGAATAATAGTGCATGTATATCTTTCAATATATTGATTGATGCAAAGGTTGTGAAAAAATGACATATTGTGAAGATGCAACCTCTGCAGCAAACAGCCATTGAAATGAGCCTTTCTTCAATTTATAATGCAATGTTACATTTTATTTCAGCCCTGTAAAAAGCTGGCACGCTGTCTAGGGTGTACCTTATCTCTCAGTCAACGTCAGTTGTGGTATGTGGAAAACTGCGGGCACCCTACTAAGTTAGTCCAGTACCAAATATTTATTTATCTAAATATTTATTTATTCATTTATTTAAAAGATGGACATAGCCACCTTAACCACAACATTAACACTGTGACTCCCATTTTAAATTCTCTTGGCTCTCAGGCTGTCACCAACTTGTTTTGTAGAAATCATACATCACAAGCAAGGCTTGGATATGACTGTGCAACCAAGGACTCTGCATACCTATATGATAGTGACTCAATCAAAGAAGACATGCAGTAAACCATACCCTTCATCATCCATTTTACTCTGAATGAAACTATAAAACGAATAGCATGTTATATTAAACAAGACTTGACTGGGATCATGCACTCATTAGGAAAGCATTAAATCAATAGAGAAAATGATCACTTTCTTGTGTATACAGTTAGATGACTTCTTTGCAACAAGAGGAGTTGTTCCATGCTGGCCATGAGAAAGAATGCAGTTTTATTGTTAATAAATAATATGCAGTTCATAGTAACTCCTCTCTTTGGAAGATAACACTGCTACAAACACAGTTTGTAGTCAGGTTTATTTTAGTTACACAAGCCAGTGTACTCCCAGTGCTGGTCCAAAGTCTTGATGAATGGGGAGGGTTGCATCAGAAAGTGCATCTGCTCTAAAACCTTTGCCAAATCAAATATGTGGATCCATAATTAGATTTCCAGTATTCTTTTATTTACAGTCCTACTTCCTTAGCATTACAAATACATTTTAAAATGTCATGCCATCTCTTTTAACAATGTTTAGCTGTGAAAATAATGTAATATTAATGAAGTTCTAAGGTTTAAATATATACATTACATTGTGCTGCACTGCTAAGCACAAGAGCAAACTCATCATAGCATCACTTCAATGGCACCTAAATCATTTGTTAGAATATAAGTGACTCAAGCATCGTACTGAAGACAGCACTGTCAAACTAAGCTATCAATGACACTGCAAGTGTTGCAGAAATATTGTCTGGGTGAATGTATTCAAACTTTCAAATGCACTCACCATAATTGTGGTGTAATTGCTAGAATACTATCTCCTTATTACACTCATTCACACTAAGGATATCTGCTTTGCGATTTACATTTTGGTTATTTGCTGTCTTAACCTCCAGGTAAAGCGGAGCAATTGCTGTCCTCCCAGGCTTAATCCTTTGATCCGGAGAGAGAGCTGGTGAGATGTCAGTGGGATGAACAGAGCTGTGACAGGTGAGAGAGAGAGAAGAGAGAAGCATAGAGGAGCTGTTCTGTCAATCAAGTAAGCTGGAGAAAACAGCAAGCTTCACATCTTAATGAATGAACCAATGTCCTCTTAGAGAGGACAAGCATGTGAAGCACACTTGTGCCTTGTTTAGTTGAATGAATGAGTGGCACACAGACAAGGTGAAAAAAAA
The DNA here is from genome assembly GCA_015106775.1 of Etroplus canarensis. NCBI lineage: Eukaryota > Metazoa > Chordata > Actinopteri > Cichliformes > Cichlidae > Etroplus > Etroplus canarensis. Next base: position 7,146 of record VUQH01002478.1, read on the forward strand.
GAAGGTGAGAGACAGAGAACCCATTCTTCTTTTAGCACAGCAGGTGTTGAGCTTTGGTGCAAAATCTACGTTAATAAAGAGAGGAGCTGCGATCGTGAACACTATGGAGATGATCAAGTTATACTAGTGCTTAACAGGATAATAAAGGTGACAATAACAGTTTTACTTTTTTGATACAGACTCCAACTACAGCAAAAATATGAATTAATTTTCTTTAATTTGTCTCCATATACATGCACAAATCTGGCTTTACACACAGAAATGCATTTACATTTTTTAAATTATCAAAGAGTTTCATGATAAATTATATACCTTATATACTGTACAGTCACTGGAAAGAGTAATAACACCCTTTTTCAGTTCTAAGGTTTTAAGTGTCAGGACGTTATAAAAAAAAATTATCTGGTCCCTAGCAAGTCTTAAAAATTAGGTAACTACAACCTCACGTGTACACAATGACATATGACATATACACTACCAGTCAAAAGTTTGGACACAGCTTCTCATTTAATGTTTTTTCTTGATTTTCATGACTACTTACATTGTAGATTCTCACTGAAGCCATTAAAACTATAAATGAACACATATGGAATTATGTAGTGAAGAAAAAAGTGTGAAATAACTCAAAACATGTTTTATAATTTAGATTCTTCAAAATAGCCACCCTTGGTTTGATTACTGCTTTGCACACTCTTGGCATTCTCTCGATAAGTGGCAAAACTTCAAGACAGTTGCCAGTCTTCGCAGGAGTGGACATCCCAGCAAATTCACCCTGAGGTCAGATTGTGCAATGCTCAGAGAAACTGCAAAAAACCCAAGAGCTACATGTCAGACTCTACAGACCTCAGTTAACATGCTAAATGTTAAAGTTCATGACAATACAATGAGACGAAAGACTGAAGAGGTATGGCTTGCTTGAAAACATTGCCAGGAGAAAGCCTCTTGTCTCTAAAAACGACAGCACAGCTTAGTCTGCATCTGAACAAGCCACAAGGCTACTGTAACAATGTACTTTGAACAGACAAGACCAAAGTGGAGATATTGGGCCATAATGCACAGTGCCACATTTGGCAAAAACCAAAAACAGCATAACAGCACAAACAATCCATACAGTACCAACTGTCAAGCACTGTACTGGAGGGGTGATGAATTTGGACTTTTTTGCAGCCCCAGGACCTGGGAACGTCGCAGTCATTGAGTTGACCACAAACTCTTATGTATAACAAAGTGTTCCAAAGTCAAATATGAGGCTATCTGTCTAACAACTTAAACATGGCAGAAATTGGGTCATGCTACAGGACAACCATCCCAAGCACACCAGCAAATGGCCTAGAAAAGAAAAGAATCAATGTGCTGCAAAGGCTCACTCAAATTCCAGACCTGAACACAACTGAAATGCTGTAGCAGGATCTTAAGAGAGCTGTGAATAAACAAATGCCTACAAAATGCAATGAACTAAAGCAACACTGAGTGGGCAAATATTCCTCTACAGTGATGTGAGAGACTGACAAAGTCATACAGAAAGTGGTTGCTTTAAGTTATTGCTGCTAAAGGTGGTTCTACAAGCTACTGAATCATAATGTGTGATTAGTTTTTCATACACTGCTTCTGTGTTTTGGCTTAGTTTTTGTTAAATACATCATGACACAGTGTAATATGTCATGTTTTGTTCTACATCTGAAGTTGTACATAAATAATTTCAGAACCTGGTAAGGACTAGATGATTTTTTTTATTATGCTCTGCTATATAAAACCTTAGAAATGAGGGGGTACTTTTTTTTTAACATGACTGGTTTTATTATAGGTAGTTATTCTAACAACTTTAATGTTAAAAGTATTCCTGCTACAGTATTCCCTGACTCATGTCTAATCTCTTTTTCTTCTCATCTTGGGTTGCTATAACTTTAATGGTTGTTTACTTCAGATAGATAGATGCAAAGTCATTGAGTCTTTTGCAAGGTCCATTGCAGACCAGTCCACCCTGCTCTGTCAGAGGTACGAACACAATGCCATCAATATTAAAAGAGGAAGACAATACACCTTGGCTCCCCATGTATATTCCAGAAACCTGCCCTGTGGGATAGGAATATTGGAATAGCTTTCATGACTAACAGTGCTCAGCAAGTTTAAGGAGGATTATAGCCCTTAAATGTATATACATTCTGAGTGACTATTGTGGATTTATAATTATGCTGTGTTGTGAAGCAGCCCCAGGGAAAAAACCTAAGCCATGCAAATTGCTTTGGGTTGGTGTTATTAATGAATGGGTTTAGTAGAGTGCAAGAAAAGCCTCAAGTAAGAAAACACATCATGCTTTGCCAAAAGGTAACCATGAGATAACTAGTCTGTTTTTGTACCTTCGTAATAATTATCAGTATGCAATGTAGATTTCAGTTCATTAATCATACAGTGCTAAATTTAAATGAAAATGGGCTGATGTTACCGGTTTTTGATAGAAAATACAATCAATTTTATATGTCAGCACATCTCAGCCATTTTATGTAACAACATAAAAATATTTTACAGGGACTGAGTAGTTTTCTAGTACCTGAAGCAGTAGCATCACTGTAGCAATAACACAGTGTGGTACTTTTATTATTCAGTCACAGTGGGATGATACACTGCATAATGTATACTAAAGCATGAGAATGCCATATGCTACACAGCTGGTGAGCCACATCTTAAGGCATTGTCCCCCTTCCTAGCTCATGCCTTGCAACTGGCATAATTTCCCTCAGCAAAATAAAGAAACAACAACCAACGTCAATATGTGTCAAATAAAATCAATCGCCTCATTAAAGCTACAACAAGGAAGATTTTTCACAGACAAATGGAATGTGATAGCCAACAATTCACTGTAGTATTATGAGTTTGCATTCTGTTTAGCTGGAGGAATGTTTTAATTAAAAGAGAAGGAATCAAATCAATGCAACAGACATTCAGGTAGATTAACAGATATAACTGCACCATCTGTTGGACTTCAGAGCTGTAATTTTCATTTGTACACACCCCTCCATATAATAATCATTTTAAAGTAAATAGCCTTTAGTAGAGCTTGTTATATATGCTAAACTTCATTTAATCGACGACTGAGTTTAAAATATGTATACAGAAGCCCTACCCCACCCTAAATGCAATAACAGGTCTAGTAGTAGAAGCTGGTCATAATAATCGCCACTCTTTAATAATCGTTCATAGCAGCTCATGTCCATTCTCTCACTTTGAGGGTACATGTGAATTTGGCACATGCAATTCTTGCTCATTTCATCAATCATGGCTCTAACCTCCACAGACCATTTTATAAGGGAATTCTAGTGAGCCTTGCTTATTCTGGGGTAATGAACAGAGGTGATCGTTTTACCTGACCTCACTCTCTCACCTTTCACCTTGAGCTGGAAAGGTCATTTCCCATGGGTTTACCCAGTCACCAAGAAGTCTACAACAGTTGCGGTATATGCCCCCTTTTGCCTTCACAGTTGAAATGTATTCCTCTTCTCCAGAATGACTGGTTTTGTTTATTTTCTATCAAAGTAAATGTTATACAAGAATAAAAAGCAGGCGAGGTTGAGCACACTCTGTATTCAAAACACACTCGGCTGTATATCAGTCAAGACATTTCATATTAAACACGATTTGTCATGGGGCCAAGGGAAAATAAAGGTCGGACAGAATAATAAACAAATACTGTATGAATAGGGTATGGCAGTTTGGGCCATAAGCTTGAGACACGTCACATTTTCAATCTCCACCAGTGGGAGGACAAATCGCCTGAGAGGAGGGATTAGGGTTGTGAATCACTGATGGAATAAAAGCCTCTTGTTGTTGCTTTGTAATTGTCTCTGCCATATTTACATGTTAAAAAATGAAAATCTTTTTGTTAGGTGCTGGCATTAAAATCGTTCTCTATGAGTCAGCAGCGATGTTAAATATTCATGACTTTATGTGGAAAGCAGCATTTAGGTCCAGGATGCCAATGAGAAGTAAGCAAAGGCGCGGATTAGCAGAGGTGACAGGGCTGATGAATACAAACATTTAGGAGATTATGTTTTTGATTGGAATAATGCTTTGCAGGCAGATTTATTCCGAGCATTGGGAGAACGATTAGATTTTCACAACTACCCCCCATCATCCATATGGAATTTTGACATGCTGTGTATGGAGGCTCTACAGAGGTGGGGTGGCATTCAGTTTTCTACTGTGCAAGGGGAATTGATCCACAAGGTGACACCCAGTATAAGAACTGTCAATAGAAGGTCAGGAGCACTCCACTGCCAAGCATACAGAGTGTGTACTAAGCCTCCTGTGCAGCCATGCAGCGTCGATCAATGTTATATGAGAAGGTTGTAAACATCTAATTGAATCTCACTGCAGCTTTGCATTGGGTTGCAATAGATACTGAGCCCTATGAGTTTGGGATGAAAGGGAAGTGGCTCCAAGAGTGAATTAAAAAGTTCTGACAACCTTACAAAACAACATTTGCAAGTACAGGTGGGTTGGTAGCTTGTACAAAAAAGATACAGTGGGATACAGTGATTTCTTGCGGAAGACTAATAGAAGTGATCACTTTCATGTGACAGACAAAACATCTTTAAGAAACATTGTATTTCTGTTTGATGTTTCTCAGTCAGTGTCAAAGAAATAACAAAAGAAACACACACACATGAACAGACAGGTACATAGGAGTGCACACACACTTACAGTGGGGAGAAAGTTCAGAGATGAATTTCTGTTCTTAATATTTGACTTTGATCTGCTTTATTTGATGTGCACAACTGAAAGAATGAGTTCCACCTTATTTCTCCTCTTTGACCTGCTTCCTGCTTTTACATCAAATAAAACACTGTCTTCCTGAACATGAGATTGAAAGGTTGCTAAAGGATCCTGAAATCTCAATCAGAAAAAGCACCCTTCAAAAGTTGAGTGCAGTAAGTCAATACTTTATTTTCTTTACTAATATCCAGAATGTTTTGTAGTTTTGTATGTCTTTATAATAATGTTACTACTACTACTACTGTCATTATTTCACACTTACATATCTTTAAAGCTATACTTTAGGGCAAAGCTAGATGCTATCATCAATGTCCTTGCAAGTTTACAATGACAACAAAGTGACCTCAGTCTTTCTCACATTTTCACTTAGGCTGAACAAATCTGAGGCTTCAATTTAATAAAGGGCACACACACACACACACACACACACACACACACACAGAGACACACCTACCTTCAAAATCACCACATGGCTTTTGTATAAGTTCAGTATTGTCTTTTTCATTTTATGCTACAATTTCAGATCTATTCTAAATTGAAATGTCCATGAAAAGCACAACTTCTAATTAGATTAAGCCTGAAACAGATTGTCTCCTCATCAAGTGAAAATAATCCGTGCTTTGAAAAAATATCAAAAGAGCTTAATTTTTGTTTGTTTGTTTGTTTGTTATATAAAGCTCTCATAAAACACCAACACTCACAGTGCCTTTCTACATGTGGCACAACATATTTTTTTTAAATATGGCGGCGCAGCGATAGCACGCAGCAGCCACTTCAGGAGCCACAAATGGTGCTTATATCCCTATATCCTTGTAATTATACCATTATATCGGTATAATTATCTTTGTCTAGCGCCCGACTCTCAAGTGCATGGACATCAGAGACAGCGGTGTCCGTGTTTACATCCGCCAGACCATACTTCAGCTAAGAGACCATGCAGTCGCTTACCTCCACGACGATGTTCTCTCCAGACTTCGTGACCTCGGCCTGCTACGTGGACCAGACCTTCAGTCCTTGGCGTTGCCTGATGCCGGTGGCCGGGACAGACGTCATTGCAAGCGGTGCTTGAGGAAGCGAAAGCGCAGAAAGCGGGCGGGTGTCCGTGCTAGGCTAAGAACAAACCCTACCCGGCCAGCGCTACCCTCCATCATCTTGTCCAACGTCTGCTCACTGGACAAGATGATGGACTACA
>VUQH01002486.1:15297-35720 GCA_015106775.1 Etroplus canarensis
AAGTGGTTTTGAGAAATAGTTCTCCAGGATTTCTGAAGGTCTTTCAAAGTTTTTCTTTGGACATTGACTGCTTTTTCACTCATTTTCAGTCCTTTTGCCTTACCATTTTACAGGAATACTTTCTTTTTCTTAAGCTAATTAACACAGCCTTATGAAGAATTCAAGCATAAAAAAGACACTTAACAGAAAGGATGACCCAATGTTGTGGCAACACATAACAGACACCTTCGCAAAAAAACAATTTTAAATTGTATCTTCAGGCACTAGCAGCCTGTTGCACAAATACATGACTTGTTCAATTTTTTTTTTTTTTAGCTGTGTGTCCTTGGTAGCATAGTGGCTTGCACATTCACCTTACAAGTGAAAGGTCCCTGGTTTGATCCCAGGTGGGGACACAAACCCCCCTCAATGTGGAGGGTTGCGTCAGGAAGATATCTGGTGTAAAACCTCTGCTGAATTACTAATCTGCTGTGAAGAATACAGGGGTGCAGCTGAAAGGTACATTTCTTCAGCTGAATCTATGAAAAAGGCCAAAGATCACACAGTTTGGGCATAAAATAGTATTTCTGCACCAACAAGGTGATTCCCAAAGAGCTATTAGCTGAAAACTTGCATGTTGTACTGTGTGTCCTGATGAAACTAGACAAGTGGAGGACAAAAGAAGAAGTGGTAGGCCTAAAAAGCTATGTAAAGCACATTAACAGTATCTGAAAGCCATGTCCCAAAGAAATAGGAAAGAACCCAGTACAGACCTGAAACAAGACTTGAGATATGCACCTGGCCCTTTGGTTATCCCCTACTGTTCACCAAAGCATCATCAGAAATGGTCTCAGGGAAGGGTGCCTGTCAATAACCCATTCTTAAGCAAAGAAAACAGGGAGAAAAGGCAGAGATATGCCAAATTACACAAGAACTGGATTGAAAATCAGTGGCAACAAGTCTTATAGAGTGAGGAATCCAAATTTGAAATTTCTGTTTCAAATCTCCATCTGTATGCACAGAGGAGGTCAGAAGAGAGGTACAACAGTGTGTGTCTACAGCCATCTGTAAAACACATAGAAGGCTCTGTCTGTTGGGCAGCATTGCAGAAAGTGGTGTTGGAGATCTTGTTAAATTGATGGAATTACGAATAAAGAAATGTACCATAAGATTCTGATCCACCAAGCAATACCATCTGAAAAGCCTCTGATTGGCAACAGCTTCATTTTTCAGTATTGACAATGATCTCAAAAACACTGCCAATGTAGTAAAAGCCTAGAAACACACACAGTGGACCATTACCAGTCATGGACTGGTCTCCCCAGAGCCTGGACCAAGACATCATTTAAGCAGTGGGGGATTATCTTGTGAAAGGACAGAAAAAATGCAGCCAACATCCAAAGAAGAGTTTTGGAATGTCCTTCAAGGAGCCTGGAGAACTATTGCTTAAAACTACTTAAAAGTAATTACAAGAAAGTTTGGATAAGAGAATTCAGGCTGTGTTGAAGAACAAAGGCGGTCATACTAAATACTGACTTTCAAGCTTGTTAGAATTACTCTGTTTTGGATTTCCATTCATGTTTGCATATGTTTCAATAAATCGTTACACCTATTTCAAATACTCCCAGGTGAATATAAAGAACTGAGTGGTGGCTCATAACTTTTTGCACAGCAGATCTGTGAAAGCACTGAGGTACTTTCCACCTATAGTATTTGGTACTAGGTAATAAAGACATTTCTTCCCAGGGTTCCTGATGAAGACGCTACCCGTGCTGCCAACACTTTCATTCTGTAAATTGGATACAATTAGTGTAAGTAATTGCTTGTGGTTTCCTGATCAAAGTGGTGACACAGGGCTGGAGACATAAATGGAGGTGACAGCATGAGGTGTTAAGAAGACATCCTCTGTTGGCAGCAGTAATGCCTTTCTTCTGCATGTCTAATGCACCGCTTAGCAGAAAAGAAGCTCAAACACATCTGTAGAGTACTGACAGCGCATCTGATATCATAACCCTCAGCTAGCCAGACTGCACCTAAATGCACAATGACTTTCATGCTCTCTTTAATTCAGGGTTTGAGTCCCAGTGAGAGACCCATGCATTGCAGTCATGCTGCTCAAACATACTTGCGATAAAAGATTGTAACCATAAGCCTACACTGTGTGCTAGACTGATTACGAGTGACAGTAAAAACATCTTTTTACTATAGCCTTCTTTTCAACATTCAGAACAAACAGTGCATGTAACTTCAACCTGATCTGTTCTCATGGCTTAGTCACAAATAACTTGTGGATTTTCCATTGAGAGGGTCTGTTGAGCAGCAAAAAGGGTCCTCGGTGGGGACTGCCACCTTATATCTCTCCCTCCTCATATATCAGTCCAATATCAGGTTTGAATTCACAGTCAGGGACCAAGTCTGGCAGAAACTGTCTGATAGAGCTCTTAAATAATTCACTATCCACTATCTATGGCCATTATGTGTAAAGTCTTTCTCATAAGAGGGTAGTTACCGCAGATGCAAGCAGGCCTCCTTGCTGTTTTAGCTATATGGCCAAGTTGGGTTCTCACTGTGTACCTTTACATACTTAAAGTACATGTTATGGGCAAGAGATGTTTGCTGTCCTTTCTTCTTTATGTGTATCTGTTGGGAGCAACATATTTTGCTCAATTTAACTCCATCCTGCTGACAATCTGTGAGACTGCTGGTCCTAAAATCAGTTGGCCTCATATTATTCACACACAGCAGGACTCCTTGTAGTTTAAAACAACTGACTGGTGCAAACAAGAACACAACTGTGAAACTGCAGCTGTTTGAACAATATAGCACAGAAACACTGGCTCATTTTATTCTTGTTGTTATTCCTCACTGCTTAGTAGCTGTACAGTCCCAACAGCAGTTTATCATAAGCTCAAAGAAACTATATAAGCTTGTACATCTTCCTCAGAAATGACATTTATACACCACTAATTAGCAAATGCACTTTGCACAAAACCCAGTCTTGCTTTTTCATCAACATAATGGGGAAATGCTGTTAATTAACATATCTGGCAGGTCACAACTTTCTTTGTTTTCTCATAAAATATTAAATCTTACTCACAGCAACTATCAGACGTTGTCACTGACATAAGCAGTCACAAGCAGCACTTGAAAAAGGGTAGGGAAAGGACTGGGTCATATTTTAACACAAGTCCACACTGACAATGCATAATGTAACACAATGATTTCTTTTTTTATAATCTCACCAAAGTCATATGTACTTATCAACATAAAAGTGATTTTAATCCAATACACTGTAACTGCAGCAATCTCTTAAAAGGACAAATTTGGAAATACCTGCATCTCAGTGACAGAGCTTAGTAAAAAATGTACCTTTGACTGCTCCCTTGTATTCTCCCAAAGGAGTCATCACAGCAATTCGGCAGAGGTTTTATGCCAGATGCCCTTACGGACACAACCCTCCATAGCAAGAGGGTTTTGTGTCCACCTGGAATTGAACCAGGGACCTTTTGCTTGTAAGGTTAATGTGTAAACCACTACACTATGGGGGACACTAGAGACAAAACTTAGAAGACACCTGCAAATTATCACCGTTTTTTATGAGCTGAGATCAATTCAATTCAATTCAATTCTATTCTATTCTATTCTATTTGCTGGCTGTTTCCTACTTCCTCCTTACTATCTCACTATTTTTTACTACTTTTCACCCACATGAAATTATACCTGATAGCAGCAGATGTCATTCCAGTTGTAGTCAGAAGTAATGTGTATAATTCATAATAGGATTTTTTTGGCTTATAATTTGATTTAAAATTTCATATAATGCTGTTTTTTGTTGAGTTACCAGAAGTGCAAACAACACAAATCAAATTGTCATTGATTTTATTTAGCTCTTTATTGTCTGCTCTGTTTCACTGCGGTGGTAAATTTCTGATGTACAACATCGTAATTCATTTTTGCATTCCAATATGATTTTCTTCCCCATTCATATTAGGTATTTCTTATTGTTATAGAAATATTTGATCAAAACAAATAAAAATGGATTTCAAATTCTAATTACCATAATTTCTTCTTGGCTCTAATACCTGTTACTTAAAAGAGTAGTCCAAGACTGCATACCTCCACCAAGGCTGAGCAAATTTGTACTATTCATTTATGGTTTGCATTTCTTCAGATATGATGCAAAATGCCAAATTTTGCCCTACCACACAATGCTGAAGAATCCTTCAAAAAATAAAAAAATAACCTGGATCCATATCCAGATCTAGAAGTTGGGCCAGCTGCTGATAAAGGTTTCATGCCAAGCTGTTTGTAACTTTTTGTGTAATCCTGCTAACAAAAAACAACCCACACCAAAAACATAACCTTGTTGGAAATAGCATGTACAAATCTTTTTCAGTGTGTCTTTGCTGTGCTTTAAACCGCACTTATGCAAATATATCGTGTCCAGTTTTCATTAAGTGGCCAATTATGAGAGCAAGTGGAGAATAAAGTAAAACCCAAGCTGGTGGAGAGGTTGCTGTGAATAATACACACGCTCACACTCAGGCCTTTGTGTTAAACAGGCTATTTATTATTTATAAGCACCATTTGCTCGTTTGTATTACTATAGAAGATCATTCAGTCACAGAATCACATGAAAACACACAAAAATATGAGTTCTCCTAGAAAGAGATGTTTATCAGCCACCACATGCACACAGAGTCAAAAGGCGAGGCAATGACTGATTCACCCCTACCCTATTACAGTTATATGGAGGAATGAGCTGATGAGCTGCCGTGAATCGCACCATTCTGACCATAACACATAGACAGTGGAGCTCTTAACCATGCTCACTTTCATTTTACACTGAGGTCATTCTAAAACTCAGATCCACCAGAATGCACCAACTATGAGCTGGAGATAAAGGAAACAAACTGTTATTTTAGGTGTGACCCGCTCTAAATAGAGGAAGGCAGCACAGAAACTGCAGCAGGCAGTGTTGATATGAATTCCCAGTACACTCTGCAAAGAAAAGATAGAAAAGGTCAGAGCCTGCATTCATCTTTTCAGCACAGTTTTTGCTCGCAGCATCACCTTTTCCTTCTTTTATTCCTCTGCGTCCTTGGCCTTTTTCTTGTCTCTCTGGGGTAAATAAATGGAATTCTGCCACGCTGTGCAGCTCAGCGCTGATGACATTTTGTCATCCACTGCTGTTTGCTAGTTTCACTCACAGTGAACCACTGTCACTCATTATATACCCTCACAATACTACTTCTAGAGCATTCAAACTCATGTTTATTAAAAAGTCCCATACATAATAGAAATAATTATGACCAGGATTTAACAGGATTTAAATAAACTATATGAACTGTAAGCTGGGTCTAGAAGGGGGGTGTATTAGTTTACCTTTGTAAATACTGTTTTTAATGGGTGAGACAGAGAGGTTAGTAATTCGCCTGACAAGCCATTGTTGAGGCTCTGTCTCATTTCCTCAAGTGATAGCTGCTCCCTGAGTCATCATCTTATCTTTGCCCGATCCTCTCCACCAATTCACCCACTCAGGATTATGACAGCACTGGATGGGCTGCTGAGAGGATAATTTCTCCCACTCACTCTTCGCTTTATCTACAGTATCTATCGCAGAGGTTGAATTTAGTGGGCCTTCAAAGGAACACTAAGAAACACAAACAACTGTTGCCTGTGTGCAGTAAAGCATCATCATCATCAATAACACATTTACTGCATGTGTGTCTTTGAAATGAGTGACTGTAGATCATGTGCAGCAGAGCTGAATAGCAGAGGTGTAGCTTTGCTATGCTAATTTACATGTTCATAATTCAATCATTAGGCTGTATGGTTTTCACACATCGAAGGCTAGTTAGTTAATATTTCTCTGTCTTCCACAATGGTGCAAAACTAGGCTGCTGATCTCCAGGTCAACATTTTGCAGCCACCTACACACCTGTAAAGTGTAGTGGCTGTATCTGGCGCAGCTGTGACACTACGCTGACAGCATCTGTTAACAGACAGACATATAGACAGACATATAAACACCTGCCACAGAATTTAAAACCGCCTTTGTAGTTCCTGCTCCAGTAGGAAGTACCAGGAAGACATTTTGCCTTGATAACAGACAGACAGACTGACTCACACCGTAAAAGCTAGAAATCATCTTGCAATGGGATCACACCAGCTGTGATGCCAATGAGTTTTCAGTTCGCCCATCTTGCTCAACTATGCCTGTAAAGTTTCATGCATACATTTTGCCAAAATCTATCTATCTATCTATCTATCTATCTATCTATCTATCTATCTATCTATCTATCTATCTATCTATCTATCTATCTATCTTCATGAGATGCGTAAGCCATCAGCTGACTGAAGCTAGAATGGCATCTGTGAGTAAGGTACATAACTAAAACAATTACTGGAAATAGTTGGCTGAAAGAATAGTTGGCAGAGAAGAATAGAGGAGAATACAAAACAATACAATAAAACAAAACAGTTGGTATACAGAGGAGTTCATGGTCGACTCAATGGCTGCAAGGTGCCCAAGCCCTGTGGCTGCAAAAAAAACAAAACCCAAATCATCACCCCTCCCCACCATGCGTGTCAGCTTGTATAAAGTGTTTGTTCTGAAATGCTGTGTTTGGTTTTCACCAAATGTGGCACTGTTCATTATTATAGCCAGACATCTCCACTTTGGTGTCATCTGTCCAAAACTCATCGTTCCATAAGTCTTGTAGTTTGTTCTAAAGCAACTTTGCCAACCTAAGCTGTGCTGCCATGTTCTTTTTAGAGAGAAGAGGCTCTCTCCTGGCAACTTATACTAACATCCATACTTTTTCAGTCTTTTTCTAATTGTATTGTCACAAATGTTAACATTTAACATGCCAACTGAGGCCTGTGGAGTCTGAGATGTAGTACATGTTTATTTTTTCTCCAAGCATTGCATGGTCTGACCTTGGTGAATTTGCTGGGATTGTGGGATTATGTTAACACAACTGAACACTCCAGACCAACAAACTGCTGAACTTCTGCTTTTACAGGGGTGGTCAAACTGGCTGATGATCACCTAATCAAGCACATTTCATCAGCAGCACCTGGCTGCTACTTACTGTCTTAAGTCATATGGAAGCAGTAAGGGTGTACTTAATTTCTTTTTCAAATGACCATAGATAGATAGATAGATAGATAGATAGTGCACCTTTCTTTGTGAGTTTTTTAAGAGACAACAGGGAACGTTCTGTGTGCTTTGTCTGTGCGTGCGTGTTCTCTAGAGTCAGCATGGCAGATGGTTTTGTGTGGAGGGTGTGCTGGGAGCAGCAGCTGCTCGCGCTGCGCCTCTCTCCATTCTTCTCACCATCACACCCACCCACACGCACACAAACACACACTGCACTCCTGAAAAGTACACCAGGATCACCTGACGGAACGAGACACTGATCCCCTCCATTATTCATCAGCTGACCAACAGCAGCTACATGACCACCCTAATATGCCGTAAATTCCTCTCCTCTGGTTGCACCCGCTCCTTCCCTCACTCTTTGAGTTGTGATTTTGTATTCGCCTCCTTAACACAGCTATATTTTGTCAAACAAAAAGTCATCATTCTCAAATTATGAGGGGAAAAGGGCTCAGCAATGAGCAGAATGAGCGCCAAAATAAAAATGAAGCATTTTAACTGCTCTCCCTCCCTCCGCCCATCTTTGTCTCAGGCTCTACCCCCTGGTTCCACGTCTCCCTTCCCTCCCCTTCACCTCTCCTCTGAGAAGGAACTTCAAAGCAGCTCTGAAGTCAGTGGGATAGAGGAAGGGGATCCCTAGGGGACAGTACCACACACACACAGAATTTACACACATAAAACCCAAAGATGGCTAACAAGCAGTCACACAGTGCCCTTTGAGCAGTAACTGTGTGACAGCTTCAAACGGCCCTGAACTGAAAAGAGCGGAGCCATTTTTCATGATTGTATTGACTTCAATAATGCAGTTTCATGTGCCCGTTTTATCACACATCTGTCTCTCCCGCACACACACTGACATACACACACCCATGCTCAAAATTTCTACATCTGACAGAAAACACATCTGTGTGGTGCAAAAGAATGTGCTGAGATTTATGGATAATAAGGCTGATATTTAATTTATCAGTAATACATCAGAGGGAAACTAATGAATAAAACATTCTCTTATTTAACAATTATCAGTGTGCAAGGGACAAAGTTCGTTAGAAATAGCCCCCCATCTTCACAGAAATAAAAAGCTGGGTTGAATTATTTAGATTTTAGTCCTTGATCTAAATTTTATTTAATGTTTTTTCTGCTTCTTGATGAGGATGAATCTGGGGCTAAGCTCCCTTTGATCAGAAAGATGAAGCAGGCATTCTCTTGATCTTCCAAGTTGCCTAAATGCTTTTCACAGTGGGAGGCTGACCTCAAACCTGAAGTTATATTGCAGACATACCGATTTCAAATCCAAGCTACTACAAGAAAAACTTAATCGCCTCTCAAAGTCAAGTGTGATTCCAAGAGGACGTAACAAGAGAAAGGGCTCTAAACAGATGTACTAAGTCTAATCTTGGTGTCTTTTTCACTATACAAGAAATTCCCGGTCTGATTTGGTTGTCAGTTTGAGTCACACTGTAGTTACACAAGCCTGCTCCAATATTTGCTGTGGATGCAGTGTGAGCTACCTTAGAGGAAGCAGAACGGAACAGAAATAATACAACCTCCCATGGAGAATAGTATTGGAAATATACAAAACAAACTGCACATGATGGTAAATGTGCTCTGCTGCAACATTGTGAAAAATGAGATAAAACATCAAAAGCAAACTCCTGGAAGAATCAGCCTCAGAGAGAGAGTGTGTACCTGTTTGTGTGTACTCAGAGAGGGGAGGATTAAAAATGGATGTGCTTTTAATGTGGGAAGAGTGGCGGGCTATTTAGACAGCCTGAGAGCCGTGACACAGGCCCTGTTGTGAAGCCAAAGGGCGGGGGAGGGGATTTGCTTACGGGGAGAATTAATCTCAGGTAACCTTAACGGAGTAGAGGAAGAAGCTGCATTCTGCTTGCCTGCGGGCTACTGCAGGCTCCGATGACGGCAAAGGCGAATCACATCGAGTTGCTGATAACAGTCTCTCGGGGACCGCAGCCGATGTAACGTGTAGTGGGTATTGATACATGTCAGATCACGGTCTTCGTCAGACACAAGAAAGGTCATAGACAAATTTGCAATTTATTTTTCATCACTTTGACTCTGCCTATCCCCACTTTCATCGAGTTGAGCACACCCTGGACAGGTCACCAGTACATCACAGGTATAACACAGAAAGATAGACACCATATTCACACCTAGGGCTAATTTTAGAATTGCCATTTTATTTAACTAGCCAGCGAGTTCGAAACAGTAGCCTTCTTGCTAGGGATGTTACCAGAACCAATGCTTACAATACCTTTTGATGACAAAACTCTGAAAACCCAAAAGGTACTTGTGCTTTTAATTATTGGTAGTGCCGACATAGCCGAGAATGCAGTTCCTTTGGAACTGACAGGGGCTGCAAGTGCTCTAGTCTATCTTTACAAAGTGAAGAATAAGAAGGATGCCCAGAAACACAGCAAAAACTATAAAGGATGCAGCAAAAATTATCCATGGAAATATGGTGACTTGTCTTGTTAATAAGAAAAGCAGTCTGGAGTCAGGTGTTAAAGCATTTTGCATTGGATGCTGATGTTCAAGGAGTGATAATATTATGGTCTATAGGTTTTTGGTTATTTTGTTATTTTCCCAAGATGCCTGGTTCCTTGTTGTAGTTTCTGACTCATGTCTTTTTTGACCATGTTCTAATTTCATGCAGTTTTGGTTATATTCTAGCTTCCTGAGCTCTTTGTGTTTTGGTTTTGTTATTCCAGGATCCCCTGTGTTCTCCCTGTATGTTATCTCCGTGTGTTTTCTCATCACTGTGCTTTGTTTGGTTGCGTATTCATATCTTGTTTTACTTTGTAGTTATTTTTCTCTCATGTCGTGTTCTAGATTTACTTCCTGTCCTCATCTCCCCTGATTGTTCTCACCTGTGTTCCTCTCCCTCCTGTTTCTCATTAAGTCTGAGTGTATTTATAGCCCTGTCTTTCAGTTACTCCTTGTCTTGGTATCTGTGTAACTGCCTAGTGTCTTCCTTACATTCTGGAGTCCTGTTCATGGACTCAATCTACCAAATAAAAGTAAGATTCAGTTTTCCCTAACAAGTCTGCATTTAGGTCCACAATGTTGCAAAATATGACAAATAACTGATTCACAAAAGGCGATATACAATGAACGTTATTGTACCTTTCAGACCAAGGAAGGAAATACTTTTGCTTTAGTAAAGAACCTGAAAGAGAGCAACATCCAGATCTGTTAAACGAATTCAAGGTTTCAATTCATATTATATCATATTCATATTTCAAAAAGCCATGACAAACAATGCCATTCATAGGAATTATTTCGGCATCTAAACAAGCTGTTGCACTACTAATAAATAGTACTGGTTCTGGTTTAATTTACAGAAAAGCCATCAGTGGACTGGTACTTATATAGTGCTTTTCTACTCTGAGCACTCAAAGCGCTTTTTACTACAAGCCTTATTCACTCATATTCATACAGCGCTTTATTCTATGCCTTTAAGCGCATTTAACTACCACACATATATTCATACTCTGATGGATACATCGGGACCAATCTGGGGTTCAGTGTCTTACCCAAGAACAACACATTACCTTCTGAACCACAACTGCCCCACTAATTTTAAGGTGTTTGTTTTTAATAAATGAGTTTGTTTATGTGTAGTTCTTTCTTTTTAAATTTGGTATCAAATCATTTAATTTTAATATTATCGGTACAGACTACTAAATTTCTGGTGTTGTGACATCCCTGCTTCTTTCTATTAGAAAACAGTGCTAACTGCAATGCTCTGCAATGCTGTCCATGTCACAGGAGACCAAGACAATAAATTAACAGGTTGAGATCAGGGTAAGGGTTTGGCACTAAGTTGTGGTCATTAAACTTTGGGTTAAGAGGCTTAGGAATGCATTAATATCAGTGAATGTCCTCACAAAGCTAGCCAAACAAAAATAATTGTGTGCCCCTCCCCTTTACACACAGAGTGGAGCAGGCAGCAGTCACTATAGGGGATAAAACTGATAGAACAACTTTTAGCTAAAACATGAGAACCAGATAAGCAGACAACTTCAACTTGTTTTACTCCAGTAATACATCCACCAAGTTTGAACTGGACTGGATGAACCTTAGTAGAGAACAGATGGCCAGACAGGCTGATGGATGGACACAGATATTTCTCTAACCATTAGTACAAATAGGTCAAGGTCAAGCTTTTATTTTTTAAAGGCTTTCTTAAAACAGTTGCCAGGTGCTCTTGTTAACGTTGTTGCTTGCTAGCCACTATGTGATTCCTTTTGAGAAGTGCCTCCTTTGTAAGTAATCATTTGCCAACTCACCGGCCTTGTTCTGAGTAAGGATGTTTTCCAAAGTTTATCTGACGGTGATCTGAGGCTTCAGGAGTCTGTGTTAAATAAATCAAGCAGGTTATTATCCCTCCACTGTAGCTCAGCAATTAAACACTGTCTGGGGAAACACAAAGAGGGACCATCCTTTGGAAAATATCCACTAACTGAGACTGCTGAAGCCTCATATTAACTGCTGGAATTTTTTTTAACACAGGTAGGGGAATGCTGATTTTATCTCCCAAAGGAAGGACATTAAAGTGTGGATCTACTTTACTGAAGTGATGAGAATAAATCATATGAATATTTTCTATGTAGCAAAATCTTGCTCCATTCAGTTTTTAAGGCTCAAATTATGCAACATTTACTTCAAGCCATAGCTGTTTGATGTAGTTTTAGCAGATTTGTGCATTTTCTTAGTTATTCTAAAGAGAGATAATAGTAGAAATTGAATGTGTTACCAGTGAGACATACTTATTTGCTTTGTTCACACATCTGTTGGAGATCGTTTAGTTAATCATTATGAACATGCCAAGTAAGGAGAAAAAGAGAGCTTGAGAATTGAAAGGTCAAAAAAGCCCTTATATATAGTGAAGGAGGCTAGGAATGGAATGAAAACCAATACAGTGTTACATAATTACACAATTTTATCCACTTCTGAGTAAAGAACTATTCTAAATAGGTTTGTAATAACTGTTGAGATGGTAGCTGGATCTAATTTCTTACAGATTACATAAATTTGCATTATGTGTTCAAAATAAAACAGAACTTCTTTAACATTAGAATCACTAAGGAGGGTCATTTTGACACCTTGGCATTTTAAAATCATGTAAATATGTTAAAATTAAACTCCATAAGGTTATATTTCCTGGCTTTTCCTAAAATGAATTTTATTCATCATATAATGAATTTCAGGTTGTCTGGGATACGAAGAAAATAGTATGACTGCTTATAGCCATAACTGCTGAGTTGCACGCCTGGCTGCCTCACAACATATGATGTTTAAACACATTTTGATATGAAGGCCACTACACAATGAATCAGATCATTTGGATGACACTGATAGATAATTATATAAGGCACTGTAGTTAGACAAAAGATGAATAATTATTGCAAGGCTGGGTGGATCGGGAAAAGGACTATTGAACTGCGGCACATCGGGTGACTCAGTGACATGCAAAACCAGGTTTTATTATTATTATTAGCCTTTATTTAACCAGGAAGTGAACTCTTGAGATTAAGAATCTCTTTTGTGAGAGTGTCCTGGGCTAAAGGGCAGCATTAGTGTAGCATGTTTTTTCAATGGCAGGAGAAACCGGAGCTCCTGGAGAAAATCTGCGCAAACACAGGGAGAACATGCAAACTCCACACAGAAGGGCCCTGCCTGGGTTTTGAACCCAGGACCCAGGACCCAGAACCCAGGACCAGTGAGCCACTGTGCTGCCAGGTTGCTGGCTTTATAGAGCAGCGGAGAATCTTTAGCTGAACCAAGCAAGGTACAGATTTGGCAAACTAATTTGAGCAATTAAAGTCCGAGGTCTGGAGCAGAGTAGCCAAATCGGACCAGTTCATCTGTGGAGCAGTGCTAAGGAGATAAAGGGCTGCAGACTGAGGTGGAGCAGCATGCACGGTGGATGAGAGAGAAAAGTCGAGTGAAGAGGAGGAGGAGGTGCACCTGTGATAAACTTTCACTATTCTGCTTTTACAATAACTGATTTACTACAACGTGCTTCTTATCTTGTTATAGCAGCTGTGTAGTGAATTTTAAAATGTAGGCGATGAGCTGCTCAATCTGATTCACAGTGAGCACACTTTTTTTCAACATTTACACATTATCAAAAATTTGTTTTAACTTTCCCATAATGATGTTCTTCTAGGTTGGTTGAATTATTTATTTATGTGTTAGTCACTGTGCTGTTTTTTGTCATTTGTAACACTAATAAATCCCCTAAAACTTAATCCTAAATGCTAATTTTGTCCAATTTTACACATTAGAAAATTAGCAATGAAATTTCTTTTAAAAAATGACATATTTGCCACTGCTGCTTTTAGAGGATGGGGTCAAAATGACTTGCCCTGGTGGTTCTAGGTAGTTTGGAATGTTGGCAGTTCTAGTGTTAAAAAGGTGTTTTACATCCACCATGTCTTCATGATGAGGCTGTAAAACTGAACTCCTCAGCTTACAAATAGGTGGATGCAGATTTGAAACATGAAAATGAACCGGCAAGGCTTTTAAATAAAACATGAAGCATTTCCACCTGCAGTGACATTGCGCGGGTCCTTACTGGCCAGCTGAAACAGTTTCAAGGAGATTCACAAAGTGACGTATCAGGCTGATTTTCTTCTTTCACGAAAATGCAAATCTATTTGGCACTGCATATCTATTTTATTTGAATAAGCACAAGATGCCTCCGGCTGTGCTCTAACTCTCTAATATCTTTTTTAAAAAAATATTGTCAGACCACATTGTGAGACGAAGTCTGGCTATTTTGCTTCGACACTTACGCAAATGCCAAGAAAAATTTGAGCCTGATAAAAAAATGATCTTTTCCATCCTTCCCCCTCGAGGCTTCACCCTTCAGGAGAGCTGAGGAAGAAGGACGAATTAGGACAGGAGTGTCTGTGTATATGTGAGTATTTGCATTACAGGAGCGCATGCGGAGGCGTGAAGCAACTGTGGCTGCATGTGGCAAAGGGGGACAGTGAGGACAAACGTTGAGATGCTGCAGAGTGGTGGCGGTGGGGTGAGGGTGGTGTCGGACTATCACTGCTCATCTAGGAACAATGTGAATGTAGAGCAAGCAGGAGACAGATGCTTTGTGGAGAAAGGCAAGGCAAAGAGACAGACGGCAGGGGAAGATAGAGCGCGAGTGAGTGACATTTCTCTCACACTTCTATGAGCAGCCACATACTAATACTAGCTAATCCCTCTATCAGCCTCTTACCTCACCTGTGCCTATTTCACCAACAGCAGCGCTGTGACAAAATGGAAGCCTGTTTTCAGAGATATTTTAGTTTGGCCAGGCCAGCGCAGTGGTGCTCCAGTCCCATGCAGCTGAATATCAGGTCAGCACCACCACTGTCCTGTCACTCACTCAGCTCCTGCTGACTTTTCCTTTTTACTAGAGCAGCATGTCACGAACAGAGCGCTGATTACTGATTCATGGGGTTTTCATAAGAACTGAGCCAAACAGCAATTTGCTATGTGGGCATGGAGGGCAGAGGAATTTTTGAAGTTTGCCCAGCAGCTGCATATCATAATGTAATTAGCAGCTGCATGACGGATTGTAGGTTTTTGTTATTAGATTGTTTTTCTCAATTATTTAATTGCTTGATTTACTTGGAATGTCTCCGTAGTGTAGTGGTTTACACATTCACTTCACATGCAAAAGATCCCTGGGTCAAGCCCAGGTGGGGACACAAGCCTCTTCCACAACTGGAGGTTTGCATCAGGAAGGGCATCTGGGATAAAATCTGTGCCAAATCAGCTATGTGGTTTCATCTACTGTGGCAACCCATGGGGAAATACAAGAGAGCATCTGAAGGTGCTTACTATGTTAATTGCTTGTTTTCAAACTTGAAAGAAAACACAAAAAATGTGATATTATCCCCAAATCGAAGGGGATGTCTTCATCTAGATGGGTTTATACAGCCAACAGCCCAAAATTTAAAAAAAAAAAAACACACAAAAAACCAAAACTGAGTTTGCAATGATGTACAAGAGAAAAGCAGCCTCCCCACATTTAAAAGTTAGTTTATCTTAAAAAATACTAATTCCTATAAGATCTGTATTAACTCTAGCTCTTCTGGCACTTTCTAGTGCATAGTTCACCTATTACGAATTTAAAGAACAGGTTCAGGCAATTCCAGGAATTTTTTAATATGGGGTGGCATAGGTGATCAAGAATTAGGCAGGAAGGGGCCACAGGAAATCTAAATATTTTGTCAGAAATAAAATCATTAAAAAACATTAAAAACGTAGCTTAGAAAATGCTGAACATGACTTTTAGGCTCACGTGCAGCTATGGCTTTTTGCAAATTTATTACATGAAAGTGGTGCTGCACAAGAGTTTAATGATAATTCTGTGTTGGAAAAGTATTTAGACTTTTTACTTAAGTAAAAGTTCTAATCCTACTTCAGTAGCTTAACAGTGCACAAGCTGTAAAATCAAAATACATTTAAAGCACCTAAAGTAAACCTATGGCACTTTCAGAAACATGCACATTATATCATTGGATCATAACTTGATTCATTGATGTGTATATCACTTTAAAGCAGAGGTCCCTAACCCCTGGTCCCTGGACCGGTACCTGTCCGTGGATCATTTGGTACCGGGCCGGAAAGAAAAAATTTTGTGGTTAAAACGATAGTTATTTTTCTTTCATCAGTCTTCCAGATCTTATTTTGAAAAACGACTGTTTCCGCCCTCGCCTCACTACTGCGCTTGACTCTGGCACACCGGTTCATGCATCAGCAACACAAGCTAACCCTTGAAAAAAAATGAGCCAGGAACAAAATTCACTGGAGAGCTTTATCAGGAAGGAATGAGCAAATGATGGGACAGCAGATGGGTCACAGACTGTCAACAAAAAGAAAGCTGCATTTAAAAGAAAATACCAAAGATTCCCACTTAAGTTACGGGTACAACAGTTGATACACAAGCTCTGACTAGTTAATGAAGCCATGAAACCCTCAAAACTGCTTTGCCACATTGAGAAAAAACACCCTGCATTAAAAGACAAGCCCTTGGAATTTTTCGTAAGAAAAAACACTTACTGAGGGCCACCACTTCAATTAATGTGTCTGTGCTGTAAGCATCATGTCACTGTCTCCCATCACCCCCAGATGGGACCATATAGCTGCAGGAAAACAAGCCCAGGGCTCCCACTGACTCTACATTATGGTGAGTTGATATTATAGTGTAGAATACTTTTAATTACCTAATTTAAAGTGTAATTGTTCGATTCAGATTACAGACTATGAACTGACAAAGGCTTTTGTTATTGGGACCCCGCGCCTCTACCTGGTCTGTGGAAAATTTTTCATGCATGAAACCGGTTCCTTTTACAAAAAAACTTGGGGACCAGTGTGGGAGATTTAGAGACATCTACTGGTGAGAATGCAGATTGCAACTATTGAACACTTGTCCTTATGTATGTAGACATAATTAGGAATTAGAAATGCAATTTAATTGAATAAGATTTTTGAATTAGAAGTTCAGTTTTTATACTGCAAAAGTAATAGAGTACAACCAACGAGTAATGACAGCCTTTCTGCATTGTAATAGCATTGCTGTAAAAGCTAGTATTTGAGTCTGTTTGTCCATTCTGAGCTACTGTAGAAACATGGCAGCACAACGTGGCAACTCCTCTGGAAGGAAACCCACTAATAATGTATATAAATATCTTTTGGTAAGTGAACAAAAACACAATGATTATTATCTGAGAGTTAGTTTATGCTACAAAGCACCTTCAGCTGCTCCCTTATATTTCCCCCAGGAGTCACCGAGAATAGATGAATCCACACAGGTAATTTTGCACAGATTGAATACCGAATGCCCTTCCTGATGCAACTCTACCATTGTGGAATATGCATATGTATAAACCACTACAGTGCAGTACCACTCTGCGCTATAAAAAGCATAAATACGTTGTACATTGGACTCAGTTTATGATAACACATCACCTATAGTGTTGCATTTGTTGAGAACTGTAATTACCTCTATATTTCTGGGTAGCCTGAACTGTATTAATGCAACTGAAATAAAGAGTATGGAATACAAAATACAATATTTGCTCCTAAAATACAGCAGAAAGTAGCATAACACAGAAATACTTAAATAAAGTACATTGAACCCATACTTCGTGTCCCCCATAATGTTTGCACATTCACCTTGCAAGAGAAAGGTCCCTGGTTCGATTCCAGGTGGGGACACAAGCCTCTGGTCCAGTGGGGTTGGGGACTGTAAGGTTAACAGTGGTGTTGGTGTGAGTTTTGTTTTCTGGGGGGGCTTTTTATACTTTTACAAAGTATTCACAATCACTGATAAAGCGTCCCATAGGAAAGCTTGAAGTACCCAGCAGTAAAACATATGTGCATTAAAGTCTATTCTATCTCCTGCGTATGTTATATACTTCCCTCCCTTCAACCCAAATGCACATATTTAGTCAGAGCTTGGCAGATGAGCACATTTAAACGATGCCTAATTCCGCAAACGAACACTCTGTAACCTGACTGCGGGCGGTTTAACCACATAATACGCCCCTCAGTTCACAAAATGGTAATGGCATTAAATGTCCCGCAGCCAGGACAGAGGGGAATAAAAGAAAACAGCAGCTGGTCGCAGGGTAGCGAGCAGCGGAAATCGACGAGTTATAAAACACCACCATCTGCAAAGCGAGGAGAGGCTGCCCACACGGTCACCGTGCGGCTTTAAACCGCTGAAGTGTCCCTCTTTGTCTCCGATAAACTCACCTCCGGATGAATGTGTGCGGCGAAAACACAACAAGAAGCCACCGTAAACCCCGTCTGAATAAGGTCATGCAGTATTTATGAACCTGGGAGGGAAGGGGAGCGTGTTTTTCTTCTGGGATGCCCGTTATTATCCGCCAACTTGATCTTATTTGAGCTTCTTCGAAAACTCTTACCTTTTCTGTAGTCGTTTGCCTCGCTGCTGGCGGCGTTCCTGGCGAATATCGCTGGGTATTGTTCAGTATTTTCTGTATTTGGGACTCGGGTCGGCGCTGGTGCTGATGCTGAGCCGTATCTTCAGTCCCTCCTCTTCTGTGTTAGCTTGCCCGCTGCCTTCGCTCGGCTTTGTGGTGCTGAAGTGGACAGCGCACCGAGGAGCTCTGGGAACAAAACCCCCTTACACTGCGCTTCTCAGAGCCCGCCTGCAGCACAGCGCCCCGTGTCGGTCTGGAGGAGCCAGTGCAGCACGCAGTCAAGCGCACTGAATAAGAGACACCTAGAGGGATAATTCCCCAATGTTTCCGTGTGACGGATTTAAAGCATTGCCTGCCACAGAGGGGCAGTTCTGTTTCTAATTTGGACGTCAGCTTCACAGCAGACTGACATATCACAGCGGGAAAAATACACTATATGGACAAATGTAATGGGCCACCTACACATTACACCTGCAAGAGTTTTGATGTTCTTTTCTAAACCAGAGGCATTAATATGGAGTTGGTACCCAGCTTCCACTCTTCTGGGAAGGCTTTCTACAAGATTTTGGAGTGCATCTGTGGGAATTTGTGCCCAGTTGTCCAGAATAGCATTTGTGCGGTCAGACACTGATGTTAGATGAGAGGGCCTGGCTCACAATGTCCCCTCCAGTTCCTCCCAAGAGTGTTGGATGGGGTTGAGGTCAGGGCTTTGTGCAGTCCAGTCAAGTTCTTCCACGCTAAACTCATCCAACCATGCCTTTGTGGCCCTTCTTGTGTGCACTGGGGCTCAGTCATCCTGGGACACAAGTGAAGAGCTGTCCAAAATGTCTTGGCAAGCCAAAACATTGAGATTTCCCTTCACTGGAATTAAAGGACCCAGGTCAACCTCAGAACCCCATACACACACACACACACACACACACACACACACACACACACACACACACACACTATTATCTCTTCCACCAAACTTTACAAATACAGTCAGGTAGGTTATATTCTCCTGGCATTCGCCAAACCCAGACTCATCAGTCAGACTGACATATAGAGAAGGATGATTTATCACTACACAGAACACATTTGTACTGCTTTACACAACTCCATCTGATGCTTAGCATTGTGCTTGGCGAAGTAAGACTTACACACAGCCACTTAGCCATTGCCATGAAGCTGATAGCACACAATTTTTGTGCTGATGTTAATGCCAGAGGATGTTTGGAACTCTGTAGCTATTGAGTAAGCAGGGCATTGGAGATGTTTATGCACAATTCACCTTTGGTGACCTCACTTTGTGACTTTATATGATCTGGCACTTGGTGGCTGAGTTGCTGTGGTTCTTAAATGCTTCTACATTGCAATATATCTACATCATGGAATATCTAGGAGGTAAAAGATTTTCTAAAACTGACTTGTTTTAATGGTGCAATCCTATTACAGCACCAACCTCAATTTCAGTGGGCTCTTTAGAATGATCCATTCTTTCACAAATGTTTGTAAAGGCAGACTGTATGGCTTGGTGTTTGCTTTTATACACTAGTAGCAATGAGACTGAATAAAACACCTTAAGAGGCGTGACCAAATACTTTTGTCCATATAGTGGTGATTGTTTAACCAGGATCTGAAGTCATAACATTAAGAATCTCTATTGAGAGAACATCTTGGGCTGATAGGCAGCATTACCCTAGCATGTCTTTTAACGGCAGGAGAAGCCGAAGCTCCCGGAGAAAACCTGTGCAAGCATGGGGAGAACAGGCAAACTCCATACAGAAGGGCACTACCTGAGTTTGAATCCAGGGCCCTCTTACTGTAGGTAACAGTGCTAACCACTGAGCCACCATACTGTGATGACTGAATTCCGTTTAAACACTTCTGTTGTAAGATCCTGGTCTTATTTATGCATTCTGAATAGAGCAATCTAAATTTTCCTACTATGACAAACCAGTTTGTGAAAAGACCTGAATATCAGTTCATTCAATAAATTGTTTAGGTCTAGAAACTGGAGAAGGAATGCACTAGTACCAATTTTTAAGAACAAGGGTGATGTACATAGTTGCAGTAACTACAGAGGAATAAAGTTAATCGGCCATACCATGAAGTTAGCTTGTTAAAGCTAGATTAAGAAGAGGAGTGAAGATCGGCAGCAGTATGGCGTCATGCCGGAAAAGAGTATTACGAATGCAATGTTTGCTTTGAGAGTGCTGAAGAAGAAGTATAGAGAAGGTCAGAAGGAGTTGCACTGTGTCTTTGTGGATCTGGAGAGAGCATATGATAGGGTGCCAAGAGAGGAAGTGTGCAATTAT
>VUQH01002489.1:6355-16920 GCA_015106775.1 Etroplus canarensis
TTATCCGTTTGAAAAAAAAAAACTTAAAAAATTATGGACTCTTTCATTGTGTGTGTGTGTGTGTGTGTGTGTGTGTGTGTGCGTGCCCTTTTTTGAGTTTCAGGCCTCTCTGCAGTTGGACAGAGCAGAAGAATTACGTGACAGCAAATATGAGGGCAGAGTGAAACTTTTCTGGTACATTGCCTTAAGGGCCAAGTGAAACTTTTAAAAAGTTTGTTTGGAAGATTTTCCACACTGTGTCAGCATCAAATTAACTTATTTTTTCCCTGTTTAGTAAAAGACCTGGCAAAGTGCCATTTTTCTTTCTTTAAGTAAAATAAACCCATGAAAAGACAGTCCAATTATCATATATTTACTGTTCTGCTTCTGCGGCAGCACCAAATCCACAACCACTAAATCGCCCTCAACAAATACATACTAGACATCTTTTTAAAAATCAAATGTTTTAGAAATTAAAGCAATGAAAGATTTCTTTCAGCCAACAACAAAAAGTAAATTTCTTCCAAAATCCCACAAAAACTTTAACTGCGGCAGAGAAAGTGCTTATTTTTATTTTTATAATGGGAAATGAAAAGTGTATTTCCTTAGGTATCGAAATGCAAAAATATTACTAATACACAAGCTTATGTATTTAATTTGCATATATATTTCCCTTCCATCTGGAGAACATGTGTTTAAAGATAAACAAAGAAATAGAACGAATGAGATACATATTTGTCAGTTAAACATAAAATCTCTGTAACAGGGCAGGCTGCATCTACTATTAAAGAATAACCTTTTGCCATTTAGTGCTATAATTAAAATGTATGGAAAATTGTTGTGTTTCATTTCAGGAACTGAAAATTTTAAGAATGGGATCAGTCATATCATTGTTTACTGACTCATTGTGACAAGGCTTGGGGGGACTGGATACCAGGTGGGCAGCAAAAGTAGCAGCAGCAGCAGATGGTAAATCTTTAGGATCAAATGCAATAGTCGACACTGAAGATTATTAAGAACCAGGGTGAATGTGTGAGTAGCCTTTCTAGCAGCTCAGCAGCTCTTGGAATTACAGTTAGGCCCATAATATTTTGTACAATGACAAATGATTTGCATTATTGCCTCTGCACACCACCACAGTTGATTTTAAATCAAACAGTCTAAGCGTGATTGAAGTGCAGATTTCAGCCTTAATTCAAGCGGTTTGGCAAAAGAATTGCTTCAATTTTAATTTTAATTTTTATATATAGTCCCCCATTTTCAAAGGTTTCAAAGTAGCTTTCTAACAGTTTAATAAGAGGCCTTTTCACTCACTGTTTGATGACAAACTAATCGCTTGGGATTGCCACACCTATCTCTACGGCCTTCTTCCTCTGGTTGTCCACCACTACTATGTCCGGCTGGTTAGCCATCACCAGTTTATCCATTTGTATCTGGAAGCTTGGTCATTCTCAACCGCATTTGGAGGTGTATCCCATTTTGACCATGGGATTTCCAGGCCATACTTGGCACAGATGTTCCTGTGTGTGTGTGTGTGTGTGTGGCCCGTCCTTTTCCACCTCAAACCCTAGTTTTGTATCTGCCATAACTATGACCCTTTAAAAATCTTATATTCGCAGATAAAACAAAAATCTCAGATGACCTTGGCTCAGAATCTTCCTTTTGCTGTCTTCACTGGAAACAAATGAGCTTGAAGTGCCACAGCATGGATGGGAAAGGATCAAGAAAAGGGGTAACACATTTGTGGGATTTCCATGGGATTTAAATCCAGTGAGAAAATGCAGAATTTTATCCTTTTTTGTTTATTTATAACAGCCAGTAACATTGCTTTATTTTTGGACAAACTGCCCTTCAACCAGAGGGCTGAGACTCAAGCTGCAGTGTAGCCAACATTTCCCCTTAAGCAGTGTCCTTGATGGTTAACCTGGACTGTTCTGAACCTCATGCAGAACTTTGATCTTTCTGAAGAGAGAATTTTCCTAAAAGAATATCACTCTTTTTCTCTTCTTTTTACTTTAGAGGTATTTAGCACCCATACAGTCAGGAGACTACTTTCAACAACTCACCCAAAACTTCTTTAATTCTGTAGCAAAGATTATAACACCAACTCTTGCAGTGGAATTGGGAAAGTGTCTCTCTCATTTATCATGGAGTGATAAACAGAGGAAATGAGTGAGCAGCTTGCATCTAGTCTGGATTATGTACAGTCCCAGTGCTTGTGATTAAAGTGTAGAGGGAAAGAATAACAAAATAGGTTTGTGCGAATGTGTGTGCGAGTGTGTGCAGATAGAGAGTGGGGTACCAGAGAATGTACGTTTGTGCTAGTGTGCAAGTGAAAGTGATTGCAAGCGAGGCAGAGATGAAATTCCGATAGATTTGCTCGCATGAGTTCTGGGTCGCAGCCGATAATCAAAAGCGAGGAAAAGGATGGAGGGTGGAGGCAGAGGGGGGCAGAAGAAAGACAGTCAGTGAAAGTTGAGAGGCAGAGAGAGAGAGTGAGAGTGGGAAGGGAAGAAGCGAGCACATACATCAGGGGGCTGAGACTAGCAGGTGCAGGGACGGCGGGGAGGGCAGGCCAGGGGCCTGATCAAGAGAAAGATCTCACTGTTTAATCTTGAGACTCTTCCCTTTGCCAAACTAGCAAGGCTTTGGCCCACTGTATGGCTTGTTCTGTGATCAGGAGCAAACAGATTCATCTTTTCAGCCTGCTCGCCCCTCAGCCTCTGCGTGGGCTGCAAAGTTGATTATAGCCTAGAAAAGACCTTTGTCGTCAGGCTGCTGGAGCTCCGACAACTGGCTCAAATCATCTTGCAGCAGTTACAGTTACAGCCTCTTCAAATCCTCAGTGTATGATGTAAATGTGCCACTTCAGACAAACTGGGCTGAATCACGAAGAGCCTTTTAACCACTACCAGATGATAGCAAAACCAACCAAATTGTTGGTTGCATGATGCTGTTCATACATGTGTGGGTGCATACCCATGTATATTACAGTATTCTCACTGCAAAAATCTGCTTTTATATAACTCAACTTCTCAAAGTTGTTTGAAAACATTTAGGATCCTTTCTGACTAAGTACTTGCTATATACAGATAGGTCAATAACGGTTTGGGATAATTAGATTTTTTTCATGTGATTTTGCATCTGTACACCACCACAGCAGATTTTTTTAATCAAACAGCCAAAATGTGATTGAAGTACAGACTTTTCAGCTTTAATGCAAGGGGTTTAACAAAAGAATTGCACAAAATGTTCAGGAACTACAGCTGTTTTATTACTTAATTCTCATTTTCTGAGGTTCAAAAGTAATGGGAGAAGCTAACAAAATTTAAATGAAAAGATTGTTTATAATAATTGGTGATATTCATGGGTTCAAACCTTCAGGCTTCATTGACTGCGAAGGATTTTTATCCAAATGTTGTGTTGAAATCCTCTGCCAGGCCTTTACTGTCACTGCCTTCAGTTGCTGCTTGTTTGTGGGTTTCTGCCTCCAGTTTTGTCTTCAGGAACAAACTGCTGCTTTATTGGGTTGAGCTCAAATGACTAATTGGCCATTGAAGAATATTCAGTTTCTTTGCCTTGAGAAACTCTTGGGTTGCTTTGGCAGTAATGCTTTGGGTCATCATCCATTTGCACTGTGAAGCCCCATCCAATCAGTACTGCAGCATTTGGATGAATCAGAGCAGAGTATAGCCCTGAACACTTCAGAATTCACATTGCTATTTCTGTCATCCAGTTCCATTGGCAGCCATGAGTGCCCATGCCATATCATTGTCTCTACCATGTCGGACAGATGATGTGGTATGTTTCATATCATGAGCTGTTTTATTTCTTCTGCACACTTTTTCTCTTTCTATCTTTCTGGTCAAAGTTCATCTTGGTTTCCTCTGTTCAAAGAATATATTCTCCAGAACTGGGCAGACTCGTTTAGATGTTTTCAAGCAAAGTCTTTTCTGGCCTTGCTGTTCTTGAGTATAACCAATAGTTTGCACTTTGTTGTAACCCTCTGTATTTACATTCATGAAGTTATCTCTTGATTGTAGACTGTTAATTAAAAACATGTCACAACATCTAGGCTAATCAAAGATACTTGGTGTTTCATTGTCAAAGGAAAGAATTCTGTGATCATCCACTGCAGTTGTCTTCCTTGGTCTTCCAGGCCTTTTGGTGTTGCTGAGTTGGCCAGTGCATTCCTTCTCTTTTAAAATGATCCAGATTGTAGCTTTGGCCACTCCTAAAGTTTTTGCTTTCTCTCTCTATCGTTATTTTGGTTTTTCATCCTAATAATGCTCTCCTTCACTTGCACTGACATCGCTTTAGACCTCATATTGAGAGTTTCCGTGGACTGCTATCAAATGCAAGTTAAACACTTGGAATTAACTCCAGATAGCTTGTCTGCTTAGTTTGCCAAGGAATAACAAGGGAACAGGTGTAATCTGGCCATGAAACTGTTTAACAGTCAGTTGTTGCATTTTTTCTTTTGAGCTCTGAAAATGGTGTCCTACATATGAAAACTGCTGAAATTCCTGAATAGTCAAAGCAATTCTTTTGTCAAACCCCTTAAATTAAAGCTGAACGTCTGCACTTCAATCACATTTTGACTGATTCATTTTAAAGCCACTGTGGTGGTGTGCAAGGGAAATACATTTTTAAAAAGTCACCTATGGACCTAACATACTACTATACATACTTGGTCAGTCTTTGGTGCACAAACACTGTGGAAGTGTGTCAGTGCAGCAGTTCAAACATCAAAAGAATGATCCTTTAGCCAGTCATTTCACTGGTCTGGGCTATCTGAAACAGCTGTGTCAGTGACAGTGACACAACAGTAGCTTAATAAAATGGAAATGGGCTTCTCCGGGAAATTACAGCATATAATTATCTTGTATTGTGTAGAATGGTACGACCTAAACAGCCCCCCTCAAATCGGCAGCCAGAAGCAGATGGCGTGGGATTTTATTTAACATGTGCAAAGGTGCCAGAAATAAATGTCCCAAAACTTTTCCCAGCTCAATAAAAACAAATTTGAAATAATTCAAAGTCCGTATTCATATCCTCTGTGCAGAAGAGTCTTGGCTCCCTGTCTACATATCAACCAGCAGCCAGAAATCCGGGTGTATTTTGGGACAATGAGCTCTCTTTTGGCAAACAAGTCACAAGCGTAGTCCAATCGTGCTCCTCTAGTTGAGGAGCATTTCAGAGTCCAGTTGCCTCCTCGCCTGCACTGACCTTGAGAAGGTCATTTATGCATTCATATCATCAAGTTTTGACTATTGTAATTCACTGTATTGATGGTAAAGTCAGAAAACAACTTCACACCATCAGTTTGTTTTAGTGCAGCTGCTCTTATCCCTCAGAGATCTAAGCTGCAAACAGTGACAATCTTAACCCTAACTCTGCCCTCAGGTTATCAGAATATGTCATTTTCATTTGTAATCATTCTAATTATAAAATTTAGGGTTAGGTTTACCACCTACAGTGGTTTAGACCTCAGAGGGTTAAAACAAATTCACAGAGACGGAGCAGTCTCAGCTCTCTTCTGACTGCTCTGAAGTGGTAGGTGTTATTTCTACTCTGTAGCGGCCTGACTTCATGTTATCTAACTGTGCTCAACAGTTATATCTGAATTGTTCTATGATGGATTCACAATTACCACAAATCATCACATAACAGTATTTGCACCGGATGAAAAATAAAATGCTACTTTTGATGCTCCCCAAAATAGCACACAGCCTAGCAAAGCAAACTTCAAGGTCAGGAAGCTCCAAAAACTGCCACCGTGAAAACACTTCCCTGTGTGTTATATATGTACATGCTGTGTTGAATTTGGTATTGAAAATGTAAGCAACAAAACCTGTGACATGTTTTATTTTTCGCTACACTGAAACATTCAGTTTGACAATTTTTCCGCACATGTTCTTGTATATGTGGATAATGGTTCACCTGTTACAGTTCCAGCTAGGGAACTGGTATGGATTTAATTAAATTACATTGGTAATGATGAATGGTTATGTGGGAGAACATGGCACATTTAACATTAGAAACATTACACAATTATGTAGAAGTACTCATATATTTCTGCCTATTTTGTGTGCACTCAGGAAAGCAGGTGGCGCGGTGTGCAATGGTTGGCACTGTTGCCTCCTGGGTTCAAATTAACAGGCTGTGACTGGAACCCTTCTGTGGGAAGTTTGCGTGTTCTCCCTGTGCCTGTATGGGTTCTCTCTGGGTACTCCAGCTTCCTCCCACAGTCCAAGGATGGGCACGATAGGTTAATTGGCCATTCTAAATTGGCTGTAGGTGTGAGTATGAATATGCTTGTCTGTCTCTGTGTGTTAGCCCTGCAATAGGCTAGAGAGCTGTCGAGGTTGTACCCTGCCTTGCAGCCTATGACAGCTCCAGCCCCCGTGGCCCTGAATTAGATAAGCAGCAGAAGAGAATGAATGGATGGTCTCATAAAAGCATGGTAATGAGAGGGTGTATAATTTCCTGCTAAACCCACATGGGACAAGTGTGTAAAACTTTGAAACACTAGTCTTGAAACCTATAACATGCCTGAAATGTTTATTTAAATTTGGGACTCGTAGTAACATTCTGGGTGATAATACTTATAGAAGTACACAGCTGAGATGTTTTCTGCTCTGAAATTCATCACATTTTAAACTGTTGAATAGTATTTTTATTTGAAGCTATGATCCTAAAGTGCAGTGCAGAGTTCTACTTAGAAGATGCCTCTTACTCCTTTTTTTTAATCAGATTCTCTTGAGATTAATGATATCATTTTGCGAGAGTGCCCTGGGCTAACACAGGCTACATTAGCTTAGCATGTTTTTCAATAGCAAGAAAAACCAGAGCTCCTGGAGAAAACCTGCACAAGTATGGGGACAACACATGAACTCGACGCAGAAGTGCCCTAGTCAGGTTTGAGCCCAGGACCCTATTGCTGTGAGGCAACAGTGCTAACCACTGAACCACTGTGCTGCTTGCACATAGCTGCCATTTGAGTCTGGCATTGAAGTGCATTCTCATCCTGGGGGGGCTCAGATAGTGCTGTTTTGTCAGGTGCTGGGAGTGTCTCACAACATGCTCTTATTTGGCATCAGTGCTTTGAAGCATCAACCCCAGTGATAATGGAGTCAGCAATTAGAGGAGTGCTGGTGGTTCCCTTCTATGTTTTTTTGTTCCCCACTCTGTTTCATTTCATTTTCACTGTTTAGGTTTTGGGACTTAACCCTCTGAAGTTGACAGACGCGCTGGCATGTCCGCATCATCATGACCGAACTCTCGTCATTCATGTGATTTGGATGAGGTGCACCGCATCCAAATCCGCACATAAAAGCAAGAGTTCAATCACATGATGCGACTCCAGAGGGTTAAAAGCACTTGAGTACTGTGAGGAAAAGATGATGTTTTGGGTGAATTACACCCCTTTTATACCAGTTGCCCTTCTCATGTCATGAATACCATAACCCAGTGTAACACGGACGACCACCAAAGTAAGGCTTTGTCAAAATGGCAATATATTACACCTTGGGAATGAAAACAGCTAAGGTTCCTAGAGTCATGATTTGCCTTAATAACAGCTGCACTGCTGCACGCTTATTCACTGACATGCATTACTAAGACTCTTAATGCAACGGACCCAATGTCTGGCCAGCTGATTTATGTATTGATCTGAGGAAAGTATTTTCCCTTCTGGTGGACATGTCATTTCTATCATGGCACCAATGTATCAGCAGACAGACATAAAGCATTCAATGTCTGGAACACATCACTTACTATAGTACCCCAGGACAGCATGAGCTGACAAGCATGAGTGACATCTTCATCCACCTCTACACCACTGCTCTTCATTTTATGTCCATTCCCTCTTGTTAAAAACAGAGTTAGCTATTCTGTAAAGAAGCATAATAAAAACTGCCCTTTTTTGAATAAACCAAAGCTTTTGGAATAGGCTTTAGTCAGCAGATCTTCCAGAATTAGGGTTAAATATGTTTTTGCAGCTCTCTGCAGTTTTGCAAAACCACAGAATCAGTCGAGCTGTTTTTTTGGTTTTTTTTTTTAAGAAACTCATTAAGGCTTCTTGCTGTTGACTAAACAGGCATCTCTGATAGGAGCTGCTTAAAAGAAGAAATTAAGTATGCCAGGTGGTGCTCATTAATAAACTCACCTCCAGTATATAATTTTATACCTGAAGCATTCACCTTCCTATATTATTGTTTTATAATTTTGTGGGTTTTTTATGTATCTTTTCTCTTTGTACACATGGACTGTAAGTCATACAGTCTCAGCTCATCTCCTCTAACCAACAAAATACCTGCAGAGTGAGCGATTGCCATGGTAACCAGGGACTGGTTGACTAAATTACCATAAGGAACAGATACTGTGTAAACCCCTGGCTAGGGAAATATTTGAAGAGCTTTTCTTATCAATGACACACTTGAACTATTCATGCAGAAAAGCACTTGCAACCTCAGCTCCACAGCCGCTGTTGATCCTGTTCCACTGTCACAGCGAAGCCTCTTCCATCATGATTTCTTTATTATAACAGCATCACTCTGAACTGAATGAAGCTAGCAAACATGAGCTTGAAAGGTGAACCACTGGTAGAAGGGGATGCGTTCTCTCTCAAAATTTTGCTTGACTATGCCAAGGCTGGATCTCTGTATTACAGGATTAAATAAAGATTACAGTATATTGACTGCTCTCTGACTAAGTGTATAACTGCATATGTTGGCACTGCAAAATCAAAATGTTAATCTTTGTGTATAAATCACTTTAATCTTCATAAGTGCAAGAATTTTTTAAAACCAAGCTTAGAGTATGTCAAAGCAGCTGGTCTATGGAACTGCTTTCAGCCCGAACTGAACAGAAATATGTCAGTTTAAAGGAAGCAAGGACCCAAACACAGGAAGTCCACAATCTGCATGTTTATCCAGCAGGATTAGGTCACTTTTAGATCAGGCAGTCAACTTGGCTGACTAATCATATGAGAAGCAGGCAAAACCCAAAAATCAGGCAATGTTATGCACAAGAAGAAGTAGAATAAAAATCATGAAAACACACAGAAACCTAGAAATGCCTGAAATTCCTGAAGACTCTGAATACAAATAGTCACACATGAAACCAAAGGAAGGAGGGAGGTTTGTTTAGCAAGAGGATTGATTAGATAATTGAACTCACTTTATACTAATCAGGGTGGGGCAGGTAATTACAGAATGCAGGGAATGAAACACAAGCTGCACTCAGCCTCGATTAAATGTACCAAAGGTGCAATTTCTATTCCTAAGATGGACTCTGTATTTTGTATTATGTCACCTGTTTTTTTTGGATTTGCCTTTTTATGCTATATTCAATTTGATAATTCTTGTAACCTTGTGTAACATTGCAATGGTTTGCTTTCTTGGACAGGTCAGGATTTTTTTTTTTTTTAAACAACAAAATAATAATAATAATAATTTTAAGATAAAGTTTTATGTATCTTTGCTCAACTGGCATAGAAAAAAGGAGCTAGCACTGGCATGAAACCACCAAACTGCTATTAACAGAGGTCTGTGGCATGGCAACAGCAATAATGTTGATTTGCAGCTGAAGCCCAAAAATTCTGGACCCCATGTCTTTTTTAACTACAGAAATTACCCTGATCTTTATTGCATAGCACTACTAAGTGTATATATTGTCATGTAATGATTAATTTTAATTTTGTGCCCACCAGATTAAAATTAATCATCAATTAATCATCAATTACTAATGAAAAGGTATTAATTGTGATTAATCGAAATTAATCCACAGCGGCCCTGTGATTAATCTCAGTCCTAATTCAAATATTAACAATAATATCTATCCAGCCATCATCTAGTTCATGGATGTGGGGTCACTGGAGCCTATCCCAGCTGCCACAGGATGAGATACAGGGTACACCCTGGGCAGGTCACCAGTCTATAGCAGGGCCAACACACAGAGAGACAACCAGTCACACCTACGGCCAATTTAGAATGACCAATTGACCTAATATGCATATCTTGGGACTGTTGGAGGAAGGCAGAGTACCCAGAGAGAACCCCTGCAGACACAAGGAGAACATACAAACTGCACACAGGAAGGCCCCAGCCGGCCAGTGGATTCAACCCCAGGGTTCTTTTTGCTGTGAGGCAATGGTACTAAGCACTGTGCTGCCCACACAAAACCAGACAATAAAAATAAAACAAATGGCAACAGAGGGAAAGAAGCTATGGACCTATACACTAGTGTTCCCATCAATACAAACAAAAGAAATAAGATCAGCCCAAGACTGTACACCTCAGTCAAGGCTGAACTGTCTCTTCTTCTTGTTCTTCTTCTTCTTCTTTCGGCTGCTCCCGTTAGGGGTCGCCACAGCAGATCATCTGCCTCCATCTCACTCTATCCATTGCATCCTCTTCCCTCACACCAACCCTCTGCATGTCCTCCTTCACTACATCCATGAATCTTCTCTGTGGTCTTCCTCTTCTCCTCCTGCCTGGCAGCTCCATCTTCAACATCCTTTGTCCAATATATCCACTATCCCTCCTCTGAACATGTCCAAACCATCTCAGCCTTGCCTCTCT
>VUQH01002492.1:1240-11363 GCA_015106775.1 Etroplus canarensis
CTTGTCCGCACACACACACACACACACACACACACACACACACACACACACACATGTATTTTCTTTCACTCTTTTGCACACACATGCAAACACTTTGATTCAAAGTCCTTTCAGTAAAACAGAAACAAAAAAAAGTGAAGGAAAAAAGATGAGCATATTTAACATGGTGTAAACACAAGCTCATGCACATGCAGACAGACACACACACACACACACACACACACACACACAGTTGCTTGGAAGTCGCCTACAGTCCTGCAAGCCCATTTTCCAGTGTGATAATGTCTTACAGCCACGTAGGAAATTTAGCGTGCGTGTAAAGAAAGCACCCGGAGGCCTCGGCAAACTGTGATTACAAACTGCCCACTCGGACATCAACATCCTGTGAATGGCCACGACCCCGCAACTGTAAAAGAAATGGCTACAACAGTAAAAGGAAGAAAAAAAAAGCACGGTTAAGTAAGACAAATGTTCATAAAAAAAATAACAGATGATGAAAAAGACTCAAGGCATGCATCTGCCAACGGGTGTCTGAAAGAGGAGAACCCTGAGAACAATACGAGCGTCAGGTTCTTCCAGACGTCACGCGTAGGCGATCTGCAAGATGACAACGCTGAGAAGAATAAAAAATGACTGCCCCTTTTCCCTCCGATCAAACTCGCTTTTGTGCAAACGTGGGGGAGAGAGAGGAAAAGGCTCATAGTGAAACCACCTGTTGCGACGTCCCTCAGGGCCCCGTGGCCTAACTACAGGAGACCGTGCCGACAGCTTCAGTGCCATCCTGGCTCTGCCGGCAGGGGCCCGGCCCCTTCAGGACTAATGGAGATGACATCTATGGAATTAACCAGGCACGGCAGCTGGGGATTAAGTGTATATTATGCTCTCGGCGCTATGCCGCACGCTGCGGTTTGACGCTGTAACACTTAGTCCAGTTCGTGGGCACCGAATGTGGGAAGCATTACCGGCTCTCTCGGCATTATTGTGCTACCCTATTACTGGCTTGGTTGGAGGGGGATTTGGGAGGCCGCATGGCAGGCAGCTACGGAGAAGGAGCGCGCTTTCCACGCTGTCAGCCTTTATTATCCCAACAGTGAATAGAAGGAAGAGGAGTGTGCTGCTCATAATGACAAACAACAGCCTGGGGTGGACAGAAGAACTGCTCGGCTTTACTCATCATCAGTTTTCTCTGCTTGCTTGACTCAGGGAAGTGTGCTAGAGTACCAAGGCAAAGCATGGCCAGATTCCTCCAGATCTGGCATCCCAACTGCTAAAATACCGTTGACCAGCTTAATGTGGACCACTAGTTTAAAACATGCCAAAAAGGTTCAAAAGCATTTCAAGGAGAGGACAGCAACCGAAAAGGAGGACAACCCAGACAGACATGCATGCGTCCTTCAAAAGCTCCTTCCACACAATTGAAACAACAGGCATCTGCAAAAATGATCACGGTGCTGTAATAAAGAGGGGCTCTATGGCTGATCTTGGGATATTTGACTGCATCAAGCGTCTAACTGTTTCCAGCAGCGGCCAAGATACTCAATATGGTACCTATACATCCGGGTGTCAGCCAATATATGTACTCTACTCCTTCAGTAATTAAAGTGAAGAAAGCTGGAAGAGAAAGGAGAAGTCTGCTGGCATGACATCCGAAATATGCTGCAATCCGCGGTGCTGAACTCATTAGCAGCGTTATCTGGGGAGAACACATTCTGGGAGCAGTTTCCACGGCCCTCGCACTAAGCATTTGGAAAGTGGTACCCAGCCCAAGTGTTACAGGCTTATATGGTGGAATAGTGCTCAAGACCTTTGGCTGCAAGAGGTCCGTTTGTGTCGAGCGCTATTTGTTTTTCCCCTCCGCCTTATCCCACAGCTCTTTGGGCTCAGGAATGTCTCGTCTCAAAACGATGCCTGATGCCTTATGTGCTGGCAAAAAAGGACGACAACAACAACAACAAAAACCCCAACCCCACACACACACACACACACACACACACGTTATTCTGCTTCTGCTGGAGTCCTTGAAGCCCCTATCAACAAGCCAAAAGGGGCTTCTGAGTTCCAAAAAGACTAAGGCTTAATGCTCGCTTTCCTGTTTGTCTCATCAGTCTAATGTTCAGACGGAGAAGATGCCATACAACAAAGCCACAGGGAAACAAAATCCAAAGTCTCTTTTCTGACTAAGGCTGATAAAAGCACTTCTGCCCAGCCAGTGCATGTACCTGCTCTGATTGTATCCAAATGTTGGCCATTCATTAAATTGCATATCATTTAAATCTTATAAACTAAGGTTCCTCTGCGTTTGGACACAGACTGGTGGAAAAACTCACTAATTCCAATGTACTGGCTCCTACCCGCCCACAACAATTGAACCTGCACCCTGATGAACTCATCTCATTTTGGAAATGCTTTTTTTTTTTTTTATTTCAGTTTATAACACTTCTCAATTTTTTCCATAGCTTTCATAATTTGATTGCGAGACGCTGATGGATATCCCAGCCCCAGTTTGTTCAGCTTGAACTGTTTTGGAGCCTTCTGTCTGCCATCCATCCATCCTTCCTTGTGTCTTTCTCTCTGGATGTTCATGTCTGGCTTGAGGGAATTTTTGGACACTTTACAAGTCAGAAATGTGAAATATTACAGTATCTACTCATCTGTATCACAGGGCACAGGTATGAGTGTCCGTCAGTGGAAATAGCCTCTAAAATGCTGCCTGCTAGAAAGGCTAGCGAGGCTTCGTTCCTGAGTGTGCTGGCTGTAAAATCAGGAATCTGCTCGCCCCCGAGTAGTGCTCACGAAATCACTCTGGCAATGGACCTTACAGACGTTGCATCACTGAGAGAGGCATGAAGGGAAAACAAACCAAAAACTTAGGACAACAACTGCCGGCCCCCTCCCACTGCCTCTTTTATTTCCCCATGCAACCTCAGTAGCATTGCAAAAGCATCTGTAAGTTCTAAGATTTCAAACTTTTAGGGATGGGCCAACTTTAAATCATACAACCACATCCAACAGGCTGAAAAGCCATGCAGCAAGTATTCTCATAGAGAAGATGTTATTATAACTCACTATTTTTTTTTCTTCTCCTTCTCCTGAGGTTCTCTCATTTCATTTAAACCTCGTTCTGGGCTGCTGAAGTCGAGAAATGCTGCTAACCAGCTACAGCGCTGGATGTTGTTTGGGTACCGAGGAGGAAGAGGAGAGGCTTAGGTCACTGACCTCACAGAGGAGGCAGGGTGACAGAGAGGGCACGCCTGAAGGGGGACAGAGAGGAGTGGGGAGAAAAAACTGAATAATGTTTGGCAGAGTTCAGCCATGGGAGTGACCCTAATTGAGCTTGGCAGACACGGCTCAAACTTCGTATTTATAAACTCGCGTGTGCTCTGGATATCCTGTGAAATCTGGAGTCTAAATAGCGTAGTGTGCAAGGCGAGCTCTCAGGCCAGTTCACCTCTCAACCTCTGAATATAGGGCATGATGTGATATAGAGAGCAAGAAATAAAGACAAATGGAGCGTGAGGTGGACAGACAGATTCGCATACGAGCCAGCTAGGACGGCCTGTGGTCCTCCAGAGGGACGATGCCTTATGATTTGTCGGAAAAATGACAGTGGTAATAAAAACACGATGGGAAACATTTTCTGTACAAGACAGGGAATTGGAAGCAGCTCCCTGGAACGGGTTCCAGAACCAAAACGGGCCATGGTAATTGTCATTAAGTCGGACTGGGACCACATCAACAAGGCCGGCCCTCGGCTGGACCTCCAGAATAAAGCGAGGAAAACAAACCGGGCTCCGTCCAGAACCACTCTCAAAGACGTCTTCAGACCCACAGCAGAGGCAGAACAGGATAACTGCTACATTCTGCAAATCCATGACATGATCTGCCAGTGCACTCACGCTGTCAGCAAGACAGCAGAAATAGCACAGCGTAGTCAGAAAGTACAGAACGACTCTTTGTTGCTCTATATGGGAGTCCAAGGTGAATTAGTCGTGCCAAAAACGCTCCGAGTTACAAGATTAGGTCAAAGACATTATTAAAAAACAGGCATGTGACTGCATATTGTCTAAAAGCTGATATATGAAGGACACATGGAGAGGACACGTAATTGTAATTCTTAGCTACTTTCTTCTCTTTTAATGCCACAATGAAATGACCACATGAGGGGAAGACAAAAGAAGACAATCTCTCACCTAGGTGGGATCCGCTACTAAAGTTGGCATCCTCTGGTGATGGGAAGGGGGAAAAAAAAAAGAAGCCAGAAGAGAACCACGACATTATGTTAAAAAGAATAAACAGACATGACAGCTACCCCTTCTAAAGACGAGAAAGGACAAGTCCACGGGGACACACACGAAAAACACACAGGTACAGTCCAGACATTAGTCGGGGTTTGGGTTCATTTTGGTTGAGGTGCTTTTTCATTTTTTTTTTTACAGTATGTGTATCCAGAGTGATAGCCACTGATGTAGCGGTAAATCAAAGGAGAGGTGAAACAGTATGACCTCCAGCTGGTGAGCTCTATGGGGCAACTAACAGCCATAATGAAAAAAATGCTGTTTTTCGCTTTACAAGACTAAAGATATCCAAACATGTTGACGATCCCTGTTAATTGGCATAAGCTTAAACCAGCTGTACAGTCCACTACATCCTTGGCCATGGCTTTAGATGACTTTTGGAAATTGTTGAATCATTTTGGGCTATGAGTGAGTTCATCACTTATTACTTGTGGCGGGATGATTTTCCAAAATGATGTCCACACTGATGAAAACAGATAAATTAGTTATGGAAAGATGAGGCTTGTAAAATGTCGAAGCCAATGCAGCAAATAGCTTGGATGGGCTAAACAGGGACAGGAGGGATGGGGAGATGAGGTGAGAGGTAGACCTCTTATTACACACAAATATTATGAAAGGGAACCAATCACAAGTGATTCGACCGTTTGTGGATTAACCTAT
The DNA here is from genome assembly GCA_015106775.1 of Etroplus canarensis. NCBI lineage: Eukaryota > Metazoa > Chordata > Actinopteri > Cichliformes > Cichlidae > Etroplus > Etroplus canarensis. The sequence goes on from VUQH01002492.1 coordinate 6,196, forward strand.
TAGTGAACTTCTATTCAGTGGGAAATGTCTGACAAGTGGTACCTTCGATCTCTTCAGCTTTGAGCGCCAGAGAAGCAAAAATGGAAATTAGTAAAAGTTAGGGGGAAATGTTTGATTATAATGAAAATAAACTGAGGGATTAGGTCAGAGAATAAGAAGGAACCTACCAAACTCTACTGCCACATCATCTTAGAAAAGCAGAACAAAAGACAAGCAGAGAAAACAGTAAAAACATTATGAAACTGAGTCAGCATGAGTCAGTCTGTCACAAATACTCCACAGCTTGAGCAAGTTCAGTCATTTCTTGCACAACATTGAAACAGCACACAAATATATTTAGTTTTGTAATGTCTGTGGAAAATGCCAAGCTTGACCACTACGTAGCATTACTCAGAGTAATAACACGTTAATTACACTATAATTATACTGTAACTACGCAGCAATTACATGCTCATTACACTGTAATTACACAGTAACTACTCTGTATTTACACATTCACTACTCTAAGATTTTCACTATTATCTACCTACTCCTAGTTAAAATCTATATCCTGACTCAAGATCCACTTGTTTGATTCTTCTGAAAAAACTCAAGATCTGCATTAATGGAGGACGCAGTAGTTGTAACAACATAAACAGCTGGAATCATAACCATTTTTTCTATTAAGGCGTGATTTTTCAAAAACATTTATTTAAGGCTTCAACCAGGAAACAGAACTCTTGACATCTTTTGCGAGGCACCATTAATCCCAGTCTTTTATGCCATTTTTGATGGTGGAAGAAAATGTAACTCGTCGAGAAAACCCACACAAGTATGGAGGGAGCATATGCAAAGAAGACGATCAAAGGCCTAAAAAAGACCAGCAAGTGGACCTTGAGTCCAGATTTTATGAGGCTGTAACAAGCATTCACACTCTGCTGCTTCTACTGTGATGTAAAACATGTATATTCGTTGTTACCCAGGGAGACACAGTTTGCGGTGCATGTCTGTGGTGCAGTCAATGTGTCTTTACAGAAAAAAAAAAAAAAAAATTAGATTCATAAGCCTCCAAAGCCTGCCTATTACTGATACAGTGCTCTATATGAAAATATAAAAGAACAATTTTAAAGATGTGTGCATTTTACAGTGAAGTGTCTTTCGTAAATGAAGGTAGCTTTTGAATTCACTCCAGATGTTCAAGTGTGCTCTGCAAACAGCCATGAGATGATGGTTTGAAAAAGTCAGGGTGAACATTTGGAGGCATTTATAGATGCTTCCTCCTCTTCCCGTGTTCCCATTCCGGCCAAACAAGGTTAAATTAAAACATACATCACACCATCCACCGCAGTAAGGGGGCTCACCTTACAGCTCTGTGTTCATTTCCCAGGGCGCACCGCAGTTCAGGGAGCTGTTACGTCACAACCTGAGTTAATGACTAGCCAAAACAGCAGTCAGGACTGATCACTGAAAAAAAGGCTGTTTTCAGGCTAGAAGCCTCAGGCCTGAGAGTAGCAACCGTTCTGACGCGTTTCTGCCTTTATCCGACATCTTGTTGCACATATTAGTGTTCACGTCAGGTTTCCCACTGATGTTGCCCTTATCCTGCTCTCGTGTGACAGTTTAAGTTGAACCAGCACCTAAACCACATTCTGGGGAGGATGAGAGGTAATTGCAGAGGAGGAGGAGGACAGGGAGAAACTTGAAAGAGGAAACAACAGGGGCAATAAGAGAATGATAAAGATATCTAAAATCCTTCCCAGTGCTGCCTTTATTACACTCTTACTCTTTCATCTACTGCCTATCTGCCACAGGAATGGTTCACATTTCCTAATGGCCTCGTACACCAACATTCCTAGTCTAATGAAACACCGTGCGATAACGCTGCAGAATGTAATTTGGCAAGGCACAGACGATCTGACAATATTTAATGGTGGAAGAAAAACCTCCTTTTGCCGAGCTGAAGTCATAATCTGATGTGAGTACATTTGGACAGCCAGGCCTGCAGTGATAGTGGGAGCCTTGGCTGCCCATCTTGCGACTGCCGACTCGCGGACATTCTCAGAGTGCAGTCAGCCAGTCTGCCAACGGTCAGCTAACCAGCCTTACTGGATGTCACACAGCCCATCCTGGGAACGGGAAGCACGCTTAGGGATAGAAAATCTACACAGGACTCTATGCAGTACTGTGAAAAAGTAAGTACACCCCATGATTCAATAGGTTGTAGAACGACCTTCAGCAGCAATAACGTTAAAGAATCATTTTCTCGCAGACTATCTGTCACATCGTTGTGGAGGAATTTTGGCTCACTCTTCTTTACAATGTTGCTTCAGCTCATTGAGGTTTGGGGACATTTAGGTTCCTCCACAGCATCTGAATAGGGTTGAGGTCTGGACTTTGACTGGGTCACTGCAACACCCGGATTCTTTTCTTGTCAAGCCAACCTGTTATAGATTTATTGGTATGCATGGGATCACTGACCTGCTGCATGATACGATTTCAGCCAAGCGTTAGCTGTTGGACAAATGACCTGCACTTGACTCTAGAACACTCTGGTATACAGAGAAGTTCATGGTCGGCTGAATGACTGCAAGGTGCCCAGGTCCCGTGGCTGCAAAAAAGCCCAAAATCATCCCTCCTCCACCATTGTGCTTGACAGTTGGTATAAGGCATTTGTGCCGATATGAGGTGTTTGGCATTGTGCATCATGGCCAAGCATCCCCATTTTGGTAGGACATTGTTCCAGAAGCCCCATAATTTGTTCAAATCCAACTTTGCAAACTTTAAGAGAGAAGAGGCTTTCTCCTGCCAACCTTTCCAAACCAGCCATGCTTGTTCATACTTTTTCTAATTGTACTGTCATTAACTTTAACATTTAACTTGCTAACATAAAGCCTGTAGAGTCTGAGATGTAGGTCTTGGGTTTTTTTTTTTTTTGCAATTTTTCTGAACACTGCAAGGTCTGACCGTGGGGTGGATTTATTGGGATGTCCAGTCCTGGGAAGACTGTGGTGTTGTGTTAACACATACCTGAACGCTTGAGAGCAAACCACCAAAACTTCTGCTTTTATAGAGGTGGTCACACTGGCTGATGATCAATGAATCAAGCGAATTTGATTAGCAGCGCCTGACTGCTGCTAACTCTCCTATTTCCTATGGAAAGAGTAAGGATGTACTTTTTTTTCCTCTTTTTTTTCCACAGGACTGCATAGAGACTTGTGAAAACGTTCTTTTTCCACACAACTGTAGGTCATGTTGCTTGCATACTAAAGATTTGGCACAGCAGACGGCAGAAGAAGCGGGACGAGGGTGCAGTCGAAATAGAGGGGAAAAAAGAAAAGGTAAAAAACGATAAGTCTGAGGACATGGCGGCAACCGAGCTCGAAATTCAGACAATCAGGCAAGCTGTAAACAAGGGTTTAGCCAGATTATATAAACTAATTTAAGTGAAACTAAAACCAAAAGAGAGCATGTGGGCACAGCTGCCGTAAGCACGACCGGTCCAAGTTTATCAAGAAGTCAGTCTGCAAGCTGTCGTGGATGTTTACACTGGTATTTAGGTAATAACTTTACTGTTTGTCTTCATTTTCCCTTCCAAATAAATCTGGCAGTGACACCAGGACGTTGGACTTTGCAGTTGGGAGTCTAATTTGATCGAGGACAATTGGTAAATAATGGGCCACCATCAAAACCATCCTTTTTATTGCCCTCATCATCATCACCTCAAGAGTGTAAGCGATTATCCAATTTACAAGCCAGTCAGCCAAGTCATTTCACCAGTTCACATGAACTTGTGTTTTATCTTTGCTCTCTGGATAATTCTGAGGTCTGGATCTGTTTGCATTATACGAAGCACGGCCATCCATCCAGCAGTGCTGCACGGCTTTTAGAGAATCATTCGGCTATCTCCTCAGCGAGGAGAAGAGACAAAGTAATGATCCGTACTCAGCGCCCCGTAAATGACTCAGAGTTCAGAGCTGATGTCACCCTCGCGGCCAGCCAGCACGCAGATGGCATTCTCCTTGAACGAACTGGACGCTGTCGCTTTCTCTTTCTCGCTAGCTGCGTCTCTCTGTTTCAAACAACCAACATGAGACCAGCGGAATTTTCCAGATGACAAAAAATGAGAGCGTCGTAATGCATCTTTGGCCTTGAAGTATAGCGCTGATTATTCAAAGAGGTGAATGAAAGACAGCGCAGAGCTGGGCTGCATTACAGGGCCGCTTTAAATATAAAACGAAATGTTACGGCTAAGTCGGACACTGACAGTGAACCTGCGCGGCGTGCTTTAATGTGAAGGGAAAAGACAAACAGTGTGATCTATAAAACTTTAAGGGTGGTCCCCACTGGGTTATCTGGCCCTAACCTTTGAGAATAACACGCATACTCCTGCACTCATTGCATTTCTAAATCTACTCCCATGTCTGTAAGCATTTAAGTTGAAAAATGAAATGGACGTATAAATTGAACACAGGTCCGGGTTCAGGGCCACTTAAGACCAATCTCGGGCGCCATTTCGAAATGGTTCAGCAAGATAAAGAGGGATAGCGCTGTAATGTATGGAGAGAGAGACACAGAAAGACCCCAAGGTGAGCGGTAAGTGTGTCCACGTGTTCGGCGGACTGAAAACCAAACCAAACAACCAGACAGTGGAGAGGTCTGCATGTCAGAGAGGGAGCTACAGACATGCTGTAAGAAAGTCCAGAAAACTGTCAGGATGTTCAGAGGAAGGGAAGGTGGGAGGAGAGCCAAGCATTGATGGAAGGGGGCTGGGAGGGAGGAGGTGGCGATGCCAGGCTGGAGTAAAACAGCTGATCTAACATGGAGCTGGTAAATAATTGGTTCAAAGAGTGAAAAAAAAAAAAAAAAAAGGCGAGGGGGCACTTTAAACATCAATTTCATAACCGAAGAATGCGTCCACAAAAGCAGCAAGAGGAACAGTGAGGAAAGAGATTATTTATATCTTGCAAATTTCGAGTGTAAATGGACACGGTTAAGCAACGCTCACCACAGCCCCTCGCCAAGACCAATATTGTTCCAGCCGATGGAGCTTCTGGGCTGGAAAGAGAGGGGGAGAGAGAGAGAGAGAGAGAGAGAGAGAGAGAGAGAAGGACCCCCTCTTCAATCACCACCTCTGTCCTCTGCTCAATAACAGCGGGGTCTCCACGGTACCCTTCAATTAGGTTGTAGTT
>VUQH01002495.1:17129-28509 GCA_015106775.1 Etroplus canarensis
CAGAATGCTTCAAATTCACCCGGGGTCCGGAGGGAATTGAGAGAAAAAGGGGCCTCCTAAATGTACAAGAATGCACATTTGCAAAACATCACACCGAGGCCTAAACTAGGTAGAAGAAAGAGAGGGAAGAGCTCATTTCACTGAGTTAGTGTTGGGGGAAAAAACATAGGAGAGTGATTATTTGGGGATTTTTTTTCCACAGGCACGGTTTTAATTACATCCGTCCAAAACAGGCCTTGCCCCGAATCAAGGCCTTCTATTCAGGGGTCACATCCTCTGATGCTCATACCAAACTGGCGCTTCAACAAAACCATCAAACCTCTGAATACCAACCATTGCTTCAATACTTTGACTTTTGATGAGGCCAAAATAATTCAAGAAAAGACAGGCATTATTATATTCTCACAGAACGGCGTGAAATTTCAGGAATCAAGTGATTTAAAAAAAATAAGCTTTGATCAAAGACCAGGATTAAGAGAATACAGAACGTTAACAGCTGTTTGTGTGTGTTTTGTAATTCTGCACACAAGAAATCGGAAATGCTCATCCTTATGATCATGTACAGGTTCAGAAACAGGAACATGGACAATCTCTCAAGGAAATGTTTTGAAGATTATTTAGATGTGGGAAATTCGCACTTAACATGTGTTGTTTTTAAAACTTGGACCTGAAAAGAATCGATCAAACAAATGAGAAGCCTGCAGCCATTAGTTGGATTAGGAAGTTAGAAAGCATTAGAAGGTTTTCACAGTCCTCTATGCGGTGCTGTGAAAACCTATGTACACCCTTATTGCTTTGATTGAAATTAAAAGGATAAGTAGCTGCCAGGTGCTGCTTATCAAATGCAATAGCTTAACTGATCATCAGCCAGCGTAACCATATAGAAAATGTCATACAGAAAAGTCACACAGAAAATGGTGATTTTTAAGTTAATGTTGCTAAAAGGTGTTTCTGCGAGCTGCTGAATCATAACCTTTTTACTCATACTTTATATTTACTGGCAGATAAGTATACAAAGAGTTCTCAAAGCAGTTTGAGGGGCATACGCCCAATCCAGTGGCATGCGCATGACCAGGGGAAAAACTTGACATGGAGCCAGACTAAATTCAAGCAATCCAGGAAAAACAAACCAAGAAGAGTCTGCTGATGTTACCATCCTACCTGAACCATTTGTGTTGCCTTTGTCATTGCATTGCCAAACTGCTTTTGAAGGATAACGCCATCACTGTGGGATAGATCGTCCCGCGCTCGTGTCCGTTCGTGTAAATCATTGGCTATGCAGCAACAGTGATGGACAGGACCATGCAAAGGTAGAATGCTGATTGGGTGAAAGGGTTGGCTTGAACAGGAGAGAGCGTGACAGTGGAGTTCACCATGAAGACACACAAAGAACAAAACATGGAAGGCCAAAAAAGGAGCGCACTAGAGGCACCATCAGTGGCTACAGCAGAGAGTTTATATTGTTTATAACACCCGGTTTCACCTCGCTACAAAGATGAGCTTTGTATAGTATGCTTCTTATTCTTCTGAATAAAGGAAAGCAACAGCGTAAAGATACAAAAAAAAAAAAGAGTAGCCCGCATTGCCAGTTAGTCCATATATTTTTATACTGCCGCCTGGTGACAGCACACATCTAGAACATGTTGACGACGGTCTGCAGAGCGCCGTGTAGCACTCCAGTTTACTTGCAGCGGTGGTCGTGAACTTTTGTCAACTTCTAAAATGGGATATGACAGAAAAATAGTTTGACACTGGACTGCTTCACACAGAATCCAGTAAAATAAATCACGACAACGCTTAATCAAATCAAGATTTGGTGTGAGCAGCTTTAAAAAGCACAGATGCTTCCATAAACCTTTGAGCATGTTTTCACTATGCGTCCACGCACCTGCAAGTCCGCTCAATGCAGTGTTTAAGAGCTGTCTTCAACATTCAGAAAAGGAGGTATTGAAAGGTTATGTGTGCAGAGGTGAAACATTTCAGTATGGAGGGGAAACAGAGTGACACAGTTATAGAGAGCAGATCATCACCAATAGCAAAAGTGTATCTGCATATCAACACTGTACTCCACATTTCAACACAGAATAGTCAGGACTATGTTTAGTGTTATGTTGCATCATATGCTGCTGCACTGAAAAGCCCACAACGCTGCCCTCAAATGAATTGTGAAATATTTCGAGCATTACACCATCACAAAAACCACAGAAACGTTTTCATTACTCGCCGGGGCTTCCGGAGCACTCTGTGCACCTGTATTTACAATACCCAACATCTGTTCCCGGAACTGAAACACAGCAATAATATGTGCTCTTGAACCACACGCACATACAAACACACAGAGATGACAAAGACAAATATGCAAGTGCACGCCTCTTAAAATGAGGAAAACGCACATGCAGTACATGCTACAGAGCATGCACGCACACACACGCAAACACGCACACACTGCTGTCCCTGGATAAAGGTATGTGTTGGGTTTAAGGAGCACAAGAAGCACATTTCCGGATTTTATAAACAGGGGCCTCAAATAAACCTCACATGCTGATCCGACTGATATTTATGTGACCTGTACTGAAATCCCTAAAGTGTCTTTAAAAGGACAGATGAGCTGGGAGAAGCACTTTATAAGGCAATACTGCCGCTGTAAACATCAGCAAGCATTTAGCACTGTTTGGCCCATTTAGTCTTCCACTGCAAAATTTATGTCAAACACACAAAAACTCTGCTCATTTTTGCTGCCGTTTTTCCTCCTCATTTCTACGCAGTGGAATAACCTTCAGTCCCCATTTCCTGTGTCTGATGGCCAGGAAGATCAATAGTTTGGGTTAAAAACGCTCAAGTACGTAATATTTAGGTTTAGGGGATTTTCACTAAGCGTGCTGGCCAAATCACTTTGCACGTTTCCCCAAGTAAATCATTTAGGCCATTTAGTCTAGGTTCAAGAAGTGGTTGCTAAATATCGAGCCTGATCTTTGCCGTCAAAAAACAGGCTAACCAAAAAGCTTTCAGCTGACACAGTGGTGCGTTTTGTGTTTATTATTCCATATAATCAATTTTACTGGTCCTTTTTGTTCCAGCGGGCTTCCCCTGTTTAGAGAGGCTTGTAAACAGTGGGTCCGGATGTGGCACAAACCAAACAAGCATGCACAGGCATACGCACGTTCGAACAGACGTGCACACTCACACACACAATTTGCACTGTTTAGACTGTGGAAATGAGTCATCTGCTAGCACCGGGATCAGTTGAACACCAACAGGACGACAGAGAGACGCCCGGAGTCTGTGCGGCTCCACGAGACCACATGATAGCTTCCAATACCGCACAGAACACCTAGAGGGATTCATTATGAAAAGCTGTTTTGTATAATCTCTAGCGAGCTGGGAACATGGTCAAAGTAACATTTAGGGAAATATGAATGGCAGAACTCAGTGCCTTTGCGGTTATACTGGACTAAGTTTTTGTCGGGGATCTTGTGGAAAAAACGTAAAGAAGTATCCCACGTTGACGTCTCTTTACTGTTTGACACATAACCTTATTTGCCCTTTTTCTCCTTCCTTACTTCTATATAATAATGCATATCGTGAAATAGTTCCTTGTCCTTTAAAATTTCATTAACAAAAGGTAAAACTCCTGTATTACATATTCATTACATATAACGTTAACTATTTAAAGTCTTTGGTTTTCATTCTAATCATTATGGCTTAATAGTTCATGGAAAAAAGACATACAACACAGAAACGCCAAACTTCTGAAAAGTATGTTCATTTATACACTCAATATTTGGCTGAAGCTCCTTTACCAGGGATTACTGCATCAGCGTTGCGTAGTATGGAGGTGATCAACTTCTGGCACTACTGTGGTGTTACTGAACCTCGGGCTGATTTGATCGCAACCTTCAGCTTGTCTGTATTGTTGGCTCAGATGTTTCTTGTCTTCATCTTGACAGTCCTTCAGGTCTGGCAAGTTGGCTTAGCCAATCAAGCACAGTAATAACATGGTCAGCAAACCATTGGTAGTAGTTTTGGCACTGTGGGCAGGTATCAAGTCCTGCCAGAAAAGGAAATCAGCGTCTCCATGAAGCTTGCCAGCAGATGGAAAGATGAAGTGCTCTAAAATCTCCTGAGAGATGGCTGTATTGACTTTGGACTTGATAAAACACAGCAGACCAACCACCACCAACACCAGCAGACTGATGTTCTGTTATATGTACATGAATGCCAATCTCTTCTAGATGCTTTGCTGAAGTGGAAGTATTTCTTCCCTTGGTATGAAAGCATGATAGCATCATTTGCATATTGCTTTTTTTGAATCTATTGTCACTCCTTAGTCATCCGCCTTCAATGCAAGTACTGACACCCGACTCCCAACTGCCTTTCTTATTAACGAACAGGGCGGAGCGATCTCTGCAGCTGCATTCATTGCCATCTTCCACTTATAGTTTAGGCTGTGCAATCTGCATATTTTATAGACGCTTCTATGTAGGAGATGTGATACATCTATGCTCTTCGGTATGATAAACTGCTAGAACACAATCCATCATAGACTGTGTGCTCAATTATTAGGCAAACTGCATTTTTGAGGATTAGTTTTATTATTTAACTACAGCAGTGCTCTTGGTCAATCCAAAACACTAAATAACCTCAAACCTGAATATTTAAGGAAGTGAAGGTGAGGTTTTGGCTTTTGTACGAGAATATCTGTGTGTGCGTGCAATTATTAGGCAAATATTAGTGTGCAGAATTATTACACAATTCAAAGAAAAACAAAAAAATTATTACTCTTACTTTAACAGATGAAAATAAACAATTCAAACTTTACAAATTGACATTTCTGACATTTCAAAAACTAAATCAGTGACCAATATAGCCACCCTTCTTTTCAGTAACACTCAAAAGTCTTCCATCCATGGAGTCTTGTTAGTTTCTTGAGCGCTTGACATCAACTTTTGTGCAACAGCAACCACAGCCTCCCAGACACTGTTCAGAGAGGTGTGCTGTTTTCCTTCACTGTACATCTTGCGTTTAAGAAGGACCCACAAGTTCTTAATAGGGTTTAGGTCAGGTGAGGAAGGGGGCCATGCCATTATTCTTTCATCTTTAAGGCCTTTACTGGCTAGCCACACAGTGGAGGACTTTGATCATATTCTTCTTGAAAGATGCAGACTTTTTCCTGTACCACTGGCTTCCTGGTGGCTTCACATTCAATTCTTCTCAAATCTTTGGCAGTTCATTTGCGTCTTTTTCTCTCAATACATTTCTTGCGACCCTTTTGGGTATTTGCAACTAAACGTTTGATGGCTCTGTGGTCACATCCTAATATCCTGGCAATTGCAAGAGTGCTGCATCCCTCTGAAAGGTGTTTTATAGTTTTTGACTTTTCAGAGTCTGTTAGATCTCTTTTCTGGCTCATTTTGCCTGAGGAAAAGAAGCTGCCTAATAACTGTGCACACCTGATATAGGGTGTTGAGGTCACACCCTCCCTCATCACACAAATGTATACACAAATATACTCAAATCCAAATCAAGTTTATACAGCTTGGAGTTGGAAAGTCTGCATGAAAATGACCATATGATCAAAATACTCACTTCCCTAATAATTGTGTGTAGACACACATATCTATATAATAACAACAGTAATTAAAATAGCACTGTCACTCACCAAATCTGAATCACACACTTATTGGATGGTCTGTCCCACACTGCAAGCCATACTCTTTGCCAGATAATTCAAGTAACAATGGTTTAAAAGGTGCCAACAGCACAGACACAGTTAAAAAGTCCAGTTCAGTAACTGGAATAAGGGAGAGACCCAGCAGGGCTGAACACCAGTCAGCTACAGCTTCCTGTGTGTGCATACCTGTCATGTTGGTACCAACTACAAACATGCTTTTTTTGCTGTATAGCTGAGTGTTTTAACAAGCCATTAACTTTCTTTTGGAGCATGTTGGATTTACTTTTCAGCCCCAAAATGTACAACATATAATATGTTGGTTTTCTGCATCTGACAAAGCTGCTGCTGTCATTACATCTGAGGAGTGCCTGTTTGGGGGTCTTTTCTACTTTCACTAACCTGCTTGCACCAATACAAATATATGTTGATGTATGTGATCATCTGTTTCAGTAGCCAGTGCTACATAAACAACTACAGCACCTTGTGAAAGTATTCATACCGCTTAAACTTTTATATAAATGTATTTTATTGAGTTTTAATGTGATAGACCAACATAATCATTCAACATTTTCTACAAAGTGTGGCGTGCATACAGTATGCAGCCAAGAGCTGCAAGGATTCACAGCTCAGTTGGGACAATCTGTCCACTTGACAGCTATTGGTTGTGCACTCCACAAATCTGACCTTCATGGAAGAGAGGCAAGAAGAAAGCCATTGTTGAAAGGAAGTCCTGTTTTCAGTTTGCCACAAGCCATGTGAGGGACACGGCAAACATCTGGAAGAAGGTGCTCTGGTCAGATGAGACCAAAATTAAACTTTTAGGCCTAAATACAAAATGCTATGTGTGGCGGAGAACTAATGCTTCACATCAGCCTGAACACACCACTCCCACTGTGAAACACGGTGGTGGCAGCATCATGCTGTGGGGATGCCTTTCTTCTGCAGGGACAGGGAAGCTGGTCAGAGTTGATGAGAAGATGGATGGAGACAAATACAGGGCAGTCTTGGAAGAAAACCTGTTAGAGTCTGCGAAAGACTTGAGACTGGGGTGGAGATTCACCTTTCAGCAGGACAATGACCCTAAACATACAGCCAGAGCTACAATGGTTTAGATCAAAACGTATCCATGTGTTAGAATGGCCCAGTCAAAGTCCAGACCTCAATCCAACTGAGAATCTGTGGAAGACTTGAAAACTGCTGTTTGCAGACGCTCTCCATTCAATCTGACTGAGCTTGAGCTGTTTTGCAAAGAAGAATGGGGAAACATTCAGTCTGTAGATGTGCAAAGCTGGTAGAAACATACCCCCAAAGACCTGCAGCTGTAACTGCAGTGAATGCTGGTTCCACAAAGTACTGAGTCAGGGGGGGCTCAATAAATATGCACGCCATTCTTTTAAGAGTTGGAAACCATGGATAATTTTCCTTCCACTTCGCAATTGTGCACTGTTTTGTGTTGGTCTGTCACATAAAATCCCACTAAAATACATTTACATTTGTGGCTGTAACGAGACAAAATGTGGTGTGAGCACTTTCACAAGGCACCGTCCCGTACTTTGCTTTGAACCAAGTTGTTCCATTATCAGTCAAATTGAACAAACATTATCACAAGCTGGAAACGGTGATGGTCTGTCTCTGGTGTAAAAGTTGCGCCACCTGAAATATGTGAAACTTTTTAAAATGAAACGTTAAATTTAAGAACGACTGAATAAGAACTAGCCCAATTATGAACACATTTAATAATTCATAATTGTTTCAACTTATGCGTTCAACTTCACTCGTTTGCATTACACTGACTCCCCCAAATACTGGACTGCTGCTTCTCATGATCTTCCATTTGTAGGGCTATTTTCATGAATGTGCAAAAGTCTTGAGCCACTCCTGATTTTCATTACATTTTTACTTTCTTGGGTTTATTTTTTTAATGCTCTTGAGAAATAGTTCTTCAGGCTTTCTGAAGATCTCTCATAGTTGGTCTTTGGACATTGGCTGCGTTTGTACTTAAATTCAGTCCAGTCCTTGGAACTGACTATTTTCAAAGAAATGCTTTTGTTTGTTAAGCCACTTATCACTGACCTATGAATCATTCAAGCATGACAAAAGCACCCAGCTCAAGAGCTCAGTGTGTTTTACTAGTATTTATATAGCACTTTTCTACTCTAACCGAGCACTCACAGAGTATTTTTGTTTTTTTTTACTAAAAGCCTCATTCAGCCATTCACACACACATTCACACACTGATGGAGCAATTTGGGGTTCAGTGGCTTGCCCAAGGACGCTAGACTGGAGAAGCCAGAGATCCAACCGCCAACCTTCCTGTTGTGAGACGATCTGCTCTGCCCCCTGAGCCACGGTTGCTTTTTTCTTTCTGTTTCCATTTGCTTATCTGTTCTTGAATTTTTGAGTCTATTCCCCATCCAACTCTTTTGACACGGCTTCCACTGGCTTCCCCTCTTCGGTCATGCACTACTGGAAATAGGACGGCACACTGAACCGGAAACATGTGCGTGTGCGCATGCACGCACGCACACACACACACACACACACACACTGTATTTTTGTATGACAGTCGTTGCACTATGTTTGTCTTGTGTCTGTCTCACTGTTGTTTTGTTTATGTTTGTTTCACAACTTAATTAAAAACAGTAGGGAGGGCTGGCTTGAGACTTTTGCACAGCATTGTATGTTGATTATTGTGTGGTACGTAAGTGTTTACAGGACATTAGCTGCCATATAAAACCGTTAGTGAAGAAGGAGATGTAAGGAAATAAGTTCTGAGATGTCAAAATGCTAGAGATATATTAAAGTCCAATAATAAACCAAGTGAGCTCAGACTGTAAAAACTCTCTGCAGAGAATCACATAACATACAAGATGACTCACAAGGATAGAGCCGATACAGTTTCAAACCAACTGGATCTAATGAAAGTGCCTCACAGGGTAATACAAACTTTTGCTGGTAACTCAGGCCTGCATATCAATTATTTATCAATGGAGTTACGTCAGCCGTGTGTGGAAAATAGGCTAAACTCTCCAGCGATAACTCCCAAATTCCCAATTAGAGCCCCCAGGAGAAGGGCACTGAAACAAGATGAGGATGGAAAAAGGCTGGGATACTTGGAATGCTTCAGCAGAAGACTAGTAACATTGCTTTTGCATCTCATATCAACTTGAATCGGTGTTGAGAAGGGTCAAGAACAGAGGACGGGGATCTATCAAAGACTTTCAGGACTCACCTTTCTGTCGGCTCCCTGCTCCCTTTTTCTTTCCCTCTGATCTTTATTACAGAGGCACCTTAAAAGTGAGCAAACGCTGCTAGTGCCAATTAAGCAGGGGAAGATGATGCAGGCTAGCACAAAGTGAGGGATTAAAGCTTCATTAATGAGTCACAATGCTGTGACAACACTGATAATAACCTCCATGGGCAAGAAGATAAAAGATGAGGTTTAAGAAACAATATGGCACACTTAGCTTAAGACATTGCTCAAAGAACCTTGTTATCCAAAAGACCAGGGATTGTTCTCAGATACTACCCTGTGGTTCAAACAAGTGTCAAATATTTTCCCAAATACAGGATGAATAAAGTATTTCTTATCTAATCTAATATAGAATAAAGCATTATTAGAATATAAGGGTGTTGAGATTTACTGCTGATGAAAAGTTGGTTGGAGAGCGCGCAAAGTAGGAGGAAGAAGGAGACAGCAAGAAATGGTGGAGGAGGAAAAGATAGTGGAGGCATGACAATCACACCCTCACGTGCGCTGTTTGTGTCTGCACCATATGATTTGAACCATCAACTGTTGCCTTGCATTTCCCCACAGGGTTGCAGAAATACCCACAGAGGTAATTTGGCAAAGATTTCACAGCAGACGTCCTGACTGACGCCTGTGCCCCGACATGGACTCAAACCAGGGATCTTTCACTTGCAAGGCGAACGCGTAAACCACTGCACCACAGTATGCATTGCACACACGCGGGATATGACTGCAACTTGCTCAGCGGGATGTCCACCCTGTCATCCAAATAAGGTCACTTCTGGCTCCAGCAAACAGGCAACACTGAGTCCAGAAGCAGTGGGTGACATCATGGTGGCTTCACATTTCTTTTATATACAGCCTATGATTCTAATTCTTCATCTGACTCCTCTTCACCTTTTCTTGTATACCGATGAGGTCACAGCACCCAAAAACATTGCTTTCAGGACATGAGTCACAGTCCTTTAATTTAGGATTTTAGGATGTAATTAACCGTTTCAGAGAGAGACGATGTGATTATAAATTTACGGTTTTTCTGTTTGACTTCATGACATCACAACCTTTTAGATGTCTCACCGTGAAACTGGCGGAAAAACACAAATATCTTGAGACTAAACCGACCTTCGGGAGAAACTGCACATAATACAAAACACTGTCTTGTTTCTGTGGACACAACAGGACTGTTCCTTTTATTCTGATTTATTAAGCTGGTGTCTGTTTAAAACGGGGAACGCTCCAGGCTGAAGCCCTAAATCAAGCTGGTCAGGAAACGCGCACCGAAAGCTTCAGCTGAGTTTATCTACGTTTTCCTCATCGCAGCCACTAAGCTGGGCCAAGTCCATCGTCCAGGGATTCCCCCGCCCACCGAACTGCAGCTGCATCCATCTCGCAGGACATTTAAACTATGAAATGCGCAACCCAAAAAATTCACAAATGCTGACATAATTCAGGCCTGCCTTTCAAAGTAGCAATTATGTTTATATAATACTTTTTACATTATGATAGGTTTTTTAAGAAACATAATTGCTAGCTGTCCTGGGAATGCTACCTCTTTTTACTGCACAGAAGCTCCAAGGAGGTGGTTGCAGTGTATAGTGGATGTACAAAGTTCAGGCTTTTGGCTCCAGATATCAGGTTTTGTGTCATGTGATTTTTTTTTTTTCCCCCATCACTGACAACTAAAAGAAGCCAAATTTATAACACAAAGTCTCTCTTATACACCAGAGATGTGGAATTTTGCCATGTAAAGTATTAAGTTTAAAAATATGTGTAGCAGCATCAGCGAGGGTGCCAGCTTTAAATTTAGGTTCCATTTCATTTTCTTTCTCCTTTTCTTCTTTCTATTTTCTGCCTCTATTCTGGTCACTGTGCATGAAAATGAGTGAGAGAAGGCAGCGAGTATATTTTTCAGGTGTTCCTGTGTGGCCCTGTGCCCTAAAACAGATGGTGTTATATGAAAAGTGGTGCTGGACTGGAAATCTTTCTGAACTGAGTAACTGTTTTGCAAAGTCGTGAAACAAGTGCTTGCAGCTAAGTAAAAGTCACATGCCCATCTGTCATACTGTAGGTCACTGTGGCTCAGGAGGTAGAGCGGTTTGTCTAGCAATCAGAGGGTCAGCAGTTTGATCCCCAGCTCCTCCACTCCACATGCCGAAGCATCCTTGGGCAAAATACTGAGTACCAACCTGGTCCTGATGTGAGTGTGTGCATGAACGCTAGAACGCACTAAAGGAATAGAACCAAAAAGGCCCTCAGAGAAGTACCAACACCTAAAGTAAAATGCTTCATTATGCAGAATAACTCACAGTACATTATTAAATCATAATTACTGATTTCTTCTTCTTCTTCTTTCAGCTGCTCTGTTAGGGGTCGCCACAGCGGATCATCTGCCTCCATCTCACCCTATCACTTGCATCCTCTTCCCTCACACCAACCCTCTGCATGTCCTCCTTCACTAC
>VUQH01002497.1:3616-15388 GCA_015106775.1 Etroplus canarensis
TACGGTGAGAAAATCAGCGTAATAGGTGTGGATCCATACTCGTTAGCAAAGGAAAAGCTGAACCATGAAGTTTCAGCATTGCCACCAATTCAATACTATGACGATGACAGACGTTTTATTGGCGGTGAACTGACGTTGAACTGATGTTTATCGTGTGCAATTCCCATTGCATTCCCGGCATAGTCCCAGTATTGCCGATAATAGTCGGTCAAAACGGCAAGATGAGGGGCAATGATGCCAAACAATATCAACATCAAAGAGAGTACATTATGAGTGCATCCTGAACACCGCAGCAACGCAAAAGGGTCACAACGTGAATGCCAGCCTTTTGATGGGGATATCATAGCAATAGATCGTCAGGAACCCAATTTTCAGCTGCTTCACGCTGTTTTGTGTTGTTTTGATTGGGAACGCTAAATCGGCATGGATCGTCATAATCGGTGCTATTACGGCTCCAGTGGAAGGGGGGTCGAATGGGGGTCTAAGACGTGTACCATTATCTGGTGTTGGCACACAGCTTTTATACCAGTGAGCAATTCCAGGCCTACATGTCCCTGGAGGCGTACAATCAGTTTGTCAATGGTTGGTTTGCCGACGTTTCCTCAAGTGTCCTGAATGCACAGCTGCCTACAGCTTGCCTATAGCAATGGCGGCCACTCGTATGTTGTGACGTCATGTGGGAACTATGTATAACAGCTTCCACTCTTCTGGGAAGGCTTTCTACAAGATTTTGGAGTGTGTCTGTGGGAACTGTTGCTCATTCATCCTCAAGAGTATTTGTGAGGTCAGACACTGATGCTGGAGGAGAGGGCCTGGCTCACAGTCTCCATTCTAGTTCATCCTAAAGGTGGCTGTGGTCAGGGCTATGTGAGGGCCAATCAAGTTCTTCCCCGAACTGATCCCCTAAAAAATTGGAAACACAAGATTGTCCAAAATGTTTTGGGAAGCTGGACCATTAAGATTTCCCGTCAGTGGAACTAAAGGGCCCAGGCCAACCCCAGAAAACCCCACCAAAATTTACAGTTGCCACAATGCAGTTGTGCGACATGTTATCCTAGCATTCACCAAACCCAGACTCATCCATCAGATTGCCAGATAGAGAAGCGTGATCGGTCACTCAACAGAATAAGTTTCCCCTGCTCCAGAGTCCAGTGGTGGTGTGTTTCACACCACTGCATCTGATGCTTGGCATTGTGCCCACTGATGTAAGGCTTACATGCAGCTGTCATGTCATGAAGCTCCCAGTGTACCACTGTTTTCTGATGATGCTAGATTGGCAATGTTTATGCACTATGCACCTCTGCACTCGACAGCCCCGCTCTATAACTTTGCGCATCATGGCTGAGTTTCTGTGTTCCCTAAATGCTTCCACTTTGCATTAATAGCACTCAAGGTTGATGGTGGAATATCTAGGAGGGAAGAAATTTCACCACCTGACTCGTTTCAACTGTGGCATCCTATTACAGTACCACACTGGAGTTCACTGAGCAGTTCAGAATGACCCATTCGTTCACAAACATTTGTAAAGGCAGACTAGATCGCTAGGGACTTGATTTTATACATCTGTGGCAACAGGACTGAATGAAACACCTGAATTCAGTGATTACAAGGTGCAGCCCAATACTTTTGTCCACATCGCGAGGGTGTGTTCAGAATGACGCTGTAAAGAAAATAAAGGTTAAAGGCTATGAGTTTCTTTTAAAACCTTTTTTGTTGATTTCCTTAAAGAGTGAGTCTCTGCTCACACCATGAAAAACATATGGCCATAACTTTTAACCCTCTGAGGTCTGAGTCATCATCAGTGACAAGACAAACCCCAACTCTATTCCTAGACACTCAAAATATGTGATTTTCATTTTATTTAATTATTGTTCATAGTCAAGGCAATCAGGGAACAAAGACAATAATCACTCTAACTGACACGTAAAAAAAAAGTAGTCACTTTTTTCCCAGAACAGTTAGCTTTGGCCTTCTCCAAAACGTAGGGTTACTGTTACCACCTGTGATGACTTAGCTCTTAGACAGCTACTGTAATGGTTGGAGATACTTAATCATGACCATTTATACTGATCAAACAGATGTGAAAAAGAAACAAAAGCCTCCCTTTAACACAAGCCTGTTTCAAAAAAGACCTATTACCCTTTGCAGTTGAAGTACATAAGGGACCTGGTTATGATTTAAGGGAAATACAGCCTATCACACCAAGACATCAAAGTTTCTTCTGCATCTCCCTCTCTCTGGCCTCCTTTTGCTCTCCCTCATCTCCAAACCACTTATTGAATTAACTGTCCAGTGCTATCCCAAGGCTCTCGTCTCTCTGCCTCTCTCTAGTCTAAATCTGATTTAGCAAGCTCAGAAAGGTGGATGTAACGCAAAGCTCCATCTGTTAATCGGAAAAAAAGGCAGCGCCAACAGTGAAGCGGAACGATTGTGCACGCATCCAATCCATTCAACCATCTATCTCCCCCTTTAACCATCTGGTTACATTTTTAAGGTCAACTTACTTTGTGCATCTGACTAACAAAATTCTGCATCTTTTCATTTTTCCTTCTCTCAACAAATAACATGTATTAGAATGAGTTCACAGAGCAGCCTGTGGATATGAAACGATGCCAGCCGAGGCCATTCTTACCCAAACAGCAGGTAAAGTCGATCTTTGCCCTTCATTCAACCGTTCGCCTATTCCTCATAGCAACAGTTGTCTACACAGCATGTACATACTCACCCACCTTTCCACAACATTCAATCCATCCTACAATCACAAACTGCTTCTATGAGGTCAGTCCACTCAGCCACTCACCCACCCATCCATCCACAGGGTTAGGTATCAGACTTCAATGCGTGTTTTTCATTGCTGAAAATTGTTGCAGTCACTTTTATATTCATAGTCAAAATTTTTCCACCTGCTTCCAATGTCAGTATCAGTTTAGAGCTAACCTAGGATGCAGTGGTCCTCCTGTACAACAAAAGGGTGGTGTGGAGGTATGAGTGGTGAATGGGTGTACCTCAAGCAACGACCATGACATGATATTCAAACATTAGAGATGGTTACCCGACCCTACTTATCTGTCCTGTTAATTCTTATTTACTTGTATAAGGTCCATAACGATGCCAGCGGAGACCATTCCGAGTCCTGACACGAGGTATGGCACGATAACCTGTGCCGCAATGAGCCAAGAGCTCTCTGGTAGGAAACCATGTTCTGATCGAGTCAGCTTCCAGGTCACGCCACGTAACTTCTTGCCCTGGTAGCGTAGCTCCAGCTCCAGACGAGTCACAACCATATTGAACGAGGGATTGCTCTAGGGACTTAGTTTGATGGTTAGTTATCCCATGGCCTCTGATGGGTCAAAATAAACTTAACCTGTTTTTCACTGGGCCAAAGAAGTAAGAAGGTGAACGCCGGAGGAAAACAATCAATAGGTTTGTCCTTGGTTTGAAACAGACTAAGGGCAAATGTTTCAAGCAATTAATAAGGCCCTTCTTAAAGAACTGACAGACCCCACGAAGGATGCCCAAAAGATGACATTCATTTCATCAATCATTCTTGACATAATTACCAAGTAAATAATCAGCATATAATTTATTTGCAGGAAACTATCTATGTAAGCAAATGAGATACTCGTCACTTATCCCAGGCAAAATCCAAATTAAAGGCTTTAACTCCAACTTGAGGGCAATGGAGCATGGCATCTTTGGCCCAGTGGTGAGTCAGCAATGATGAGGTATCCATTTATCAGCACCACTGGGGAAAACTATCATTAACACCATTTATGATTCATAGGTCACAATGTTCGACAAGCGCAGATGCTCCACATCTGCTGTCAAAGTCTTAGATTACCCTGGGACCGGCTTTTTAAAGTCAAGCATGTAAATCAAGATTAGCAGTATGACTGATTAATGATGGACAGTTCAGATTTTGAGTCGTCATTTAAGCCGGCTGTTCTGAACAACTCTGGAATAAAAAATAAAAATAAAGTCCTTTTCGTTGAGTTTAATGTTTGTTGGATGTAGTCCTCAGTCTATGTCACCCAGCTTGAAATCCACTTGACCTCCAGTATAAAGGCACAGCTGTATCTTGAAATTGATGACAGCTGGATGAGTGACAGGAGCAAAAAGCTGAGGAATAAGCCAAAAGGTCTTGAGAGTTAAGAGGCAGCAGGAAGCATTTTTAGCTTTGAAATTCCAGCTTAATCTCTTATTTGGCAGGCTCTCAAAGAGGGCGAAGAGAGAAAAACAACAAGAGCGCCGTAATATCAATAGGAGATCCACAGATGAGATGCAGCGGACGGATTCTGCCAGTCTGAAGTGTTCCTTTCCTCCTTTCAGCATCAGGGTAGTCCTGCTCCCTGCGCTCAGCTCTGCTGTGACGTAGCAGAGAAAGAGGCAGGGCTGTCTGCACTGTGCAAACTCATGAGAGAAACGACCGGCTTGCAGCCACACGCTCCCCCTCTGGCTATTTTTTGCTGCGTGTCTGCCTCTCATCCTCCCTCCCTCTTGCTATGTGGCATCCATCGTTCTACGTCGGCCGGCTTTCCTACGTTTCTCCCTCTCACATCCCTCTTTTTCTAATCTCTGTATCGTGACTCATTCTTTCCTTCAATTTCTACCTCCAGTCTCGCTGCTATACTTCTCTAACATCACATTTCTGACCAACAAACACATACTTTGAAGCACCTTTTGGGTCATAATAATCTAGAAATGACTTGCATTTATAACGTTCTGTTATGAATGCTTCACTTTCTCCCCTGAATGGTGGTTTTTCTGACCTTAAAAAGAAAGGTTATTACATCTTTATCACTTTTACTACATTCAATCATACAGCAAATGCTTTCACACACTAAATATTTAACGGTTATGGCGAGTGAACTCTACATGCACATACAATTGCATGATTTGAATGCAAAAAACAGGTTCTGGATTCACTAAACAGAAGTAAATAAATGCCATTACTTACTTGTGTAATAACGCAGATGTGTTTACTTATTACTAAAGCTGATCTGACAAGCAACGCATCTGCACAGCATCATGATTAACCAGAACAATAATGACACAGGTGGTCCTCCGGCTCACAATCCCTCACCATTCACAGGTTACTGTAATGTGTGAAGTACAGAAAGAAAGAAAGTTGGCTGTACTGCACGAACTAATGAGAATTAAAATCCACTTAGAAGTCAAGGAGGCTCACAAACAGTCATATCCAGGACACTGGCCCTGACCCAGCTTAAGACATTATTATATCATAAATAAACCTAATGATGGCATTTATGTGTAGACACAAACGCTCATTTTATGAACATTATAATCCAGACAGATACTCTTAGGAGCAGCTGTTCTTGTGAAAATGGAAACGTACTCATAAAATGACAAATATGACCTTGTGCACAGCTTGGGTGAAGCCCCATCAGGTGCATTGTGTGCAAGTTTCCCTAGAAGCTGAACAATACTCCAGGAGGAGTAGCAACTCTTGTGAATTGTGGACGGATGTATGGACAGTGGACGCTTCACCGTGTCATCAGGTCACCGGTCCTGCAGCCAAACGAACTAAAAATGCCATCGCTACAATGTCACATCATTATTAAACTTGTGTAATAACAATAATGTGTTCACTTATTGCTGATGCTACTCTAACAGGCAGTGCAACTACTTCACATCAATCAACTACATAGGGACTAAAAACCTTTTAAATGAATTTAAAGGCTCTACTACAGACACATTGGCGACTGTGGTTCAGGAGGTAGAGTGGGTTGTCTTCTAACCAGTCTACATGCTGAAGTGTCAATTGCTCCCAATGCGTGAATGTATTTTCTTCTTCTTCTTCTTCCACCGTGGATCATCTGCCTCCATCTCACCCTATCCCTTGCATTTTCTTCCCTCACACCAACCCTCTTCATACCCTCCATCCATGTGGTCTTCCTCTTCTCCTCCTGCCTGGCAGCTCCATCTTCAACATCCTTTGTCCAACATATCCACTATACCTCCTCTGAACATGTCCAAACCATCTCAGCCTTGCCTCTCTGACTTTGTCTCCAAACTTTTCAACTTGAGTTTTCCTTCTGATGTACTCATGTCTAATCCTGTCTATCCTGGTCACTCCCAGCGAAAATCTCAACATCTTCAATTCTGCCACCTCCAGCTCCAAACCATACATCATAGCAGGTCTCACTACTGTCTTGTAAACCTTCCCTTTCACTCTTGCTGCTATCCTTCTGTCACAAAGCACCCCTGACACTCTTCTCCACCCACTCCACCCTGCCTGCACTCTCTTCGTCACCTCTTTTGTGCTCTGTGCGTATGATTGTTAAATGCGCTTAGAGGAATAGAATAAAGCGGTGTGTGAATGAAGCTTGTAGTAAAAAGTGATTTGAGCTCTTGGAGTTGAAAAGTGCTTTAAAAGTACAAGTCTATTCAGGACTACTGTGGCAGTAGAACCTCCACTATCTCATACCAAAACAAAGAGTCATGTTGACCCCCTCTTTTCCCCTTCTTTAACTTTTATATTTAAAAATCAGCCACAACCATCAGCTTTCACTGTCAAAATATCCACAGTGTGACATTAAAAAACAACACTGTGATAGAATTCCAAAAAAAATGCCAAAAAATATGTTCATAGTGTAAATACAATTTAGTTTTTTGTTTATTTGGGGCCCCAGCCGAATGGTCTTGACGGCACTCTCTAACCTTACTTTTGCTTAAACTTTTGTGGACCCCAGGAAGAATAGCTGCTGTAATGACACTGCTAATGGCGACCCCCACAAACTAAACTTTCCCTCTTTTTTAAACACAGTGAGGGGCAACAGTTTCAAAGAGAGGGACTTGCATGCAGCTACATGCGTGCTCAGCCAGACCGACTGCAAAAGCAAAGAGCAGAGAAAGTCAAATTAAAGAGAGAATGTGACTTCATTTGCTACCAAGATGTCTTTACTCCACCGTATCTTTACACAGAACCATAGAACCTTTGACTAGGCGATTTGAATCCGAAAAGGATCTAGGATCTTCCATCCCATGTGCAGCCTGTTAAATCTATGGTGTTATGAGCTAACAGTGACAAACTCATGAGCCTCTACTGCATGAACATAACTTTAATTCACCTCCCTTCAAATCTCACCTTTGCATTCTGAGCAGGATGCTCACAAAACACAGACCAGTGACTTCGACAACCAATGTCTGCTATCAAGAAATATGTTCAATAGCTGCTGAATTTGACAATACTTTTAATGTAAGATTACAGTAATATCATAGTTTTCATAGAACGCTATGCAGTACTGTGAAAAACCAAGTACACTTTGTGATTCACTAGCTTGAAGAACCTCCTTTAGCAGTAATAATTTGAAGCAATCATTTCTGCGCGACTTTATCAGTTCCTCATGAGGTTTGCAGGCATTTGTTTATGCACGCTCTCTCAAGGTCCCACCACAGCATTTCAGTGGGGTTGAGGTCTGGACTTTATTTTGGGCTACTGCAACATCCTGATTCTTTTCTTTTTCAGCCATTTTGCTGTAGATTTTTTTTTCTGTGCTTGAGATCACTGTCCCCTGACCCAATTTTGGCCAAGCTTTAGCTGCTAAACACATGGCCTCACATTTCACTACAAGGTGCCCAGGTCCTGAGGCTGCAAAACAAGCTCAACACCCCTCCACCACCGTGCTTGACAGTCGGCATGAGATGTCTGCGCTGATATGCTCTGTTTGGCTTTTGCCAAACATGGCACTGTGCATCATGGCCAAACATCTTCACTTTGGTCTCGTCTGTCTAAAGGACATTGTTCCACAAGTCTTGTGGTTTGTTCTGCTGCAACTTTACAAACCTAAGCTGTGCAACCATGTTCTTTTTAGAGAGAAAAGTCTTACTTCTGGTAACCCTTCCAAATAAGCCATACGAGTTCAGTCTTTTTATAACTGCACTGTCATGAACTTTAACATTTAGCATACTAACTAGCTTGTAGAGTCCAAAATGTAGCTCTTTGGTTTTCTTTGCAATTTGTCTGAGCATTCCACAGTCTGACCTTGGGGTGAAATTGCATTTGCAATACTGGGAAAGTTGTAGTACTGTTAATCACAGAGAATGCTCCAAACCAGAAAACTGCTAAAACATCAGCTTATATAGAGGTGATCACACTGGCTGATGATCAAGTAATCAAGTGCATTTGATTAGCAGCACCTGACTGCTACTTACCTTCTTAATCCCTATGGAAGCATTAAGGGTGTACTGCTTCTGTCCTGTTTACCAGAGACATAGTTTTCACAGGACTCCATGTCTGTGGGCAAGCCAAGCCATGAAAACTACAGTAGAAGAAACTACATGCCCTTTCTGTTTATGTTGTGGCTTCCTGCCATTTGAATCCATTATATAGTACAAGCAGATCACATCAGTGATATACAGTACATTATTATAGAAAACAATTGACAGAAAACAGTGACATATCATAATACAGCCACCATCTGATTTGCCAGCAATATGACTATATTTTTACAAAACTCACTTTTAGGAAAAGCTGTTTTGTCAAGAGAATAAAAACCCCTGGTTTACAGTTTATAGAAAGGGTTAGAACTAAGAAAGTGAATTCATTGAGGACACGATATAAGTTTTCTTTGAAAGAGCCAGTGACAAAGAAGATTGTTAGAGTGTCAGTACATCAATCAAGTAAAAACTGCTAAAGTACAAAAAATTACACAAAGTAGCTCGAGCTCAACTCAATTCAAACCACTGATGGAAGGAAAGCGGCAAATCAACAGCTGCATAATTACTTAAAGTTTGAAGGTACACGTCAACCCATTCTTAAAATTGCCTGTGTGACTACAGTGACTACTTTACTGCTTCATTTGAATCTGGATAAATAATTTTTGAAATATGGGGAAAATGATGCATTTTTTTATTTTATTCCAGTGTGTTAGATCAGAATGACTCTGATGGAGTGTGATGACTTCACTTCCCTGTTGGAAAGAGCTGTCTGACAACAGCTAAAGAGGCCAAGATGTTGTATATACAACGGGATGAGGTTATTTAGACAAGAGCCACCACCACAGGCTACGGTAACAATCCTTATTGCTGATAGTGTATCTCCCTTCCACTTAGATTGGCTACTCTCAATGTCCTTGTACGTCCCTTGTGCTTTGAGACACAGCTCCCAGCCAAGCTCGTGACTAATCGTCCTCCATCAGGCGCAGGAGGGAATCTGATACTGTAGACTGGAGAGTGGGAAGAAATACTGATTAGCTACAGATGAAGCAAAGGGAATATGATTATCAGTGGAGGACAGAGGGGAAGAGAGAGACAGCAGCTCATCATACAGCAGACGGCAGTGTGTCTGATTTCCCTCAGCTCAGATGGCTGCAGAACAAATGCCAGGGACACTTGGCACAGGAAAGACACAGCTAGTCCACACATACAGGTTTCCACTTCACTGACTCGACACGCAAATTTAGTTTTTCAAATATAGGATCCACTGTAAATATTGCTCTCTGATAGTCCCATACTACTGTACATCCTAATATTTTATCCTATATTGTGTACAAAAGACAGACATCATATCACATTCTTGCTGCATTTTGACCAAGTATATCATCATTACTTCTTTCAGAACTTACATGTCACAACCAGTGAGATTTCTGCAATCTTTTAAGTTCATTGAAGCCAAACTGCCCTTCCTAAATATGTGACATCACTCTCAAAACCAGCCCAAGGACTTACCTGCACACTGTCCAGTACCATGCCGGCCATCACCATGCCCATCCCAGCCAGCAGGTAGGGAAAAACCACCTGCAGACAGATAGCTATGGACGTCTCCTCTTCTACTTTGGCAATAGACACTTTCGGCCTCTCTTCCGCTTGCTTTTTGGGAGGGGGCTGGAGGACTGGGGGCAAGATGAAGTCATCCTGTCCATCTAAGGCGCCTCCCAAGTTGGCACTATGGCTTGCACTGGGACTCTTCCCCTTGGAGCGGGATTTTTTGCCCTTTTTCC
The DNA here is from genome assembly GCA_015106775.1 of Etroplus canarensis. Taxonomy (NCBI): domain Eukaryota; kingdom Metazoa; phylum Chordata; class Actinopteri; order Cichliformes; family Cichlidae; genus Etroplus; species Etroplus canarensis. The sequence goes on from VUQH01002497.1 coordinate 13,579, forward strand.
TCTGGCGGGTCTGTTGTGGTGGTTTATCCTCACCGGGCATGATGGCTGCGGTGGCTGTGACAAGTGGGGCTGTGTTGGCTTAATCTGGGTACACAGAATGAAATGGGACATCATTATGGTCAGTCAGAGACTGTTTTGTCACAGCTTTACCCAAAACTCTTTGTTGTATAAATACAGAGCTGCATGGGTTCACTCAACCAAGATGATTTGCCAATCAGTGTCACGGGCAGGGCCATGGGTGTACTTCTTTGCTGAGTTTCTATCTGTTTGTGCTTAGAGAGCATGTTAATGTATCATGTATACATTATATGAATAAAAGTATTGGGCCACACCGGTTTATCAGTAAATTCAAGTGTTTCATTCAGTCCCATTGCCACCGGTGTATAAAATAATTCATCTAGCCATGCAGTCTGCCTTTACAAACATTTGTGAAAGAATGGGTCATTCTAAAGAGAATTCTGTAATAGGATGCCACTGTTACAGCATGTCTGTTCATGAAATTTCTTCCCTCCTTATTGCAAAGTGGAAGCATTTAGGAACCACAGAAAATGAGCCATGAAGTGGAAGACCATGTAAAGTTACAGAGCAGGGTCACTGAGTGCAGAGGTGCATAAATGTCACCAATGCTCTGAGCATCAAACCTCCTCTCATTAACATCAGCACAAAAACTGTGCATCGGGAGCTTCATGGCTGGGTTTCCATGGCTGAACAGCTGTATGCAACTCTTACGTCACCACACATCAGTTGGTGGTGTAAATCGCACTGCCACTAGACTCTGGAGCAGTGGAAATGTGTTCTGTGCAGTGATGTATCACATTTCTCTATCTGGCAGTCTGGATTTGATGAATGTCAGGAGAACGTTACCTGCCTGATTGCGTTAAGCCAGCTGTAATGTCTGGTGGAGGCAGGATAATGCTGTGGTGTTGTTTTATCTGGGGTTGACCTGGGCCCCTTTAGTGCCAGCAAAGGGAAATCTTAATACTTGAGCTTACCAAGACATTTCGGACAATTCTATGCTTCCAACTTTGTGGGAACAGTTTGGGGAAGGTTCTTTTCCCCTTTCCAGAATCCATTTGCACAAAGCAAGCTACCATAAAGGGATGGCTGTATGGTGTTTGGGGTGAAAGAACTGGACTGGCCCGCACAGGCCCTGACATCAACCCCACTGAATACCATCGGGTGAACTAGAAAGGAGACTGGCTGTCCTCACAAATGCTCTTGTGGATAAATGAGCAAAATTCCCACTTACACACTCCAAAATCTTGTAGAAATCCTTCCTAGAAGAATGGAAGCCTATGGATTTCTAATGGGTGACCCAATACTTTTACCCACATAGTGTATTTCCTATCTTCTAGAGATATCAGAAGGGATAAAGAATCCCTACTTTAGCTGTGGCAGGTGAAGCCATATTTCTGCTTTAACGGTGTTCTCGCGGTGCGCGGTAGCACAGGGTGGACGGTTCAAAACCCCGGACCGTGTGGCTGGAAGTGCTTTTAATTTGAAAGGGTCCAATTCGCTCACAAGCAAACGCGCGGCGGCAGACGGAGAAGAGTAACGTTCGGCTGCTTCAAAAGCCAAAATAAAGCATGAACACTACAAACATGTCCGACAGTCCCGGTAATCCCGCCAAATGTCCGCATTCATCTGCAGCTCCCGAAATAATGAAACACAAACGCGCAGAAACCTCCTGCGGACACACATTCCCTCACTGAAGCTGCCATGTGTACATCCCATAATACCACTGCTCCGGTAACCACGGCTACTCAACCAGGCGCTCTCTGATTGGGTACAGGCCGGGGTAAAATGATCG
>VUQH01002501.1:0-14971 GCA_015106775.1 Etroplus canarensis
AGAGCCCCAGAGGGACCGAGGCGCCGAGTGGCCGACCCCGCCAGAGACCACCCCCCCAGAGTAGGCCCGAGACGAGGCCCAAGAGCACCGGCGACCGAGAGCCCCCCGCCACCCGGTGGGCCCCCCCCACCCACCCAGGCCGAGGCAGGGCCCAGCCACCCAGGACCGCCAAGAAGGCCACGGCCACGGATTCCAGAGACCCCAAGAATCCACAGCCCCGGGGAGACAGCAGCAAGGAGCAAGGAGGGGCACTCCCTACTGACCATGGTGATAGATAGAGGGGTCAGCAAGCCCCAGACCCAGTCATACTCACCTGCAAACACACTCAAACACACACACACACACACACACACAGACCAGACGGGAGGGTAAATTATATTAAAAAAAAAAGAGAAAACACGTATACACACACACACACACACACACACACACACACACGCAAACACAACTCAAAATATTTATTGATGCAGTCTTCTACAAATTTAACAAAGACCGGATCCTGTAACAAATATGTCTGTAATCTCCATCTTACACAGTGTTCAGGACTACCTAAGTAAATCTCCATAGACACTGCTATCTGAAGTTTAGTTTGTTACTTTCAGTTTTTTGGAGAAGTCTTTCTGAGTCTACTACATACCCAACAAACATTTCAACAGTTTTGAATGTTTCAACGTTACAACCATTGCCTCGATATCAGTGAGAGGTAGTTGTTGTATGGCCGTCGCTGTTAGACTTTCTAGCAAGCCAAAGTTTGTGTTCGTTAACTCTTTTCTACTATCACTTTATTGATCAGAATAAAAGCAAAATAAACAAAACAGTCTCAACAGAGAGAAAATTTGTCAAACAGATGAGTCAAATCCATGAGCTTACATTTTCTGGCCTGTTTCTTATCCTTTACACTTGCACTAAAGCATCCCTAGTTTATTATGCAGCTGACATTGGGGACAGAGAGGCAGTTGTAACTGTAACAGTCTGGTGCATTTTGTTCACTGTGCAATAAATGGCCTAAATTTTGTTGTGCATGAACATAAATGAGCTAAGAGGGTTGTTTATATTTTTTTAAAAATAGACTCTGGTAATATTAGTCTGTGTATGTGGAGAGGACAATTTGTAGTCATTTGTTCACAACCATGTAATAAACAGATATTTTTTTTGTAGTTTAAAAAGAAACAAAGCATATGTGTTAAATTCCTTTATTGCAATAATTTGATCTATATTTCTTACTTTGTAAGAGTCGACCTGGCCCGACCGTTATTCTGCGTGGAAACATCAACATCCGTCCATTTATGGTTTAGTTTTTGCCGTCGTACCACAACCAGTTTTGACCCATGAGATGACAGCAGGGTTTCAACCATGTTTGCTGGCTAACTGCAGCTTTGCGGGTTACCCACATGATTAGGTTGTGTGCATTTACACACATGGTACAACAGTATTAACTTAATTAATTATTGTAGTTAATTACTAATAACTAATAATTGTTCCCAACACAGATAAGGACTTAATGGTAAATTATAGTTGTTATTGAGTCCTGAGCAGCTTTAAAAAAAGACATTATGCGCTAACCGAAACATTTAAAAAGTAGATGATGCTTACCTCTATTAGTTCGGCATTTATCTGACAAAGTAAATGTAACCAAATGTAACAATTTGCAACAGCATTCAGTTGAAGCTAGCCAGTCCTCAAATAGTTAACATGCTCTGTGTTTCTGGTGTTCTCCTTGGGCCTTGAACTTGATGTTATGAAATTCAGCTGCTCTGGAAGTACCGTAATCCACAGAGCTTAAAAGTCAACAGAGACAAATTAACCGTGGAGGCATTTATGAGTGCTTCCTTTTTCTGATCTTTATATTGGTGTTTTCTGTCTAAGAGTTTATTGGTGTGTGTGCCCTCAGGGTGACTCTGGGGGTCCATTGGTGTGTCTGGAGCGGGGCAGGCGTTGGTTCCTAGCGGGGATTGTCAGCTGGGGTGAGGGCTGTGCAAGGCAGAACCGTCCTGGCGTCTACACACAGGTCGTCAAATTCACAGACTGGATCCGTCAGCAGACCAAAGGACAGGTGTGACTGATGTGAACTAAATGGCACACAGGAAGAAGTTTTCAGACCTGAAGTCTGTCTTCTGATTGGCATCCTGACTGATGGCAACACAATGAGTCAGTTTTTGGGTGTGTGTCCAAGGCAATGGGCCAGCGGGGGGATCATCCCTGTTCCAACCCTCGTGCTTCCTCACAATCCCCAAACAACAGCAGCTATGTTGACACGGACAAAAAAAGTCAGCTCTTAAACTGATTACTGATTCACTTGGTTTGACTTTCAGTATATAAAGGTTAGCATTGGAATACAAGATAAAAAAATGTTTGCCAATGAACTTGTCAAGGTACATCATTTGCGCTGCTCACTCAGGAGCTGTGGAAGACCTGCAACATTTTTCCCATTGCAGTGGTATTCCCCAACACCTTTAAAAAAGCTTTTTATTTCAAAACTGGTGACGTTCCCTTTCAGGTCTTCACATTCTGCACCAAAGACCAGCTGGTCGCAGTCAGACAGATGGGTACACATCAGGCTTCAGAACAGATTTGAGGCTGGCCAGATTATCCTCTGTGTGTAAATTTAGCCAATTACTTTCTGTTTTCTTGATGCTTCTGCCCTTACTCTTCTTCCTGTCACAACTACATTGTTCACTACAGAAATAGACCATGTCCTGTGTTGCATGTAGTCTTTTACCGTGGAACAAGCTCTCTCCCCAGCGTATATAACCCTGTATTTTTGCCCTTATGTACATCCATCTGTGTACTGTATACTACTGAATGTGTTCACAACTCACTTTGAGTTCAAGAGTTGTTCTTGTACTGCATATTTATGTATGTGCATTTGTATATCATGCAGTCATAGCCTTATGTCCAGTAAATCCTGTAACTGTAGATAAGACAACAGTCCCACCATAGTAGGTGCTTTTCAATTTTACTGTGATTTAATTTATCTTTACGGTACCTCTGTACTTTATGACCCATAAAATCACGATGCATCTGTGGACCAAGCAAATAGGATTACAGTACAGGACCTCAGTGATCTTTTTTTGCTTTTTTTTGGTCCATCTGTCCCTTTTCATTCAGCTCACGACACCACCCAGTGGTTAAACGATTCCATTCCATATTTTACGTTTTTTAATATCCCCTTAAGGAATTAGAATGAGAGCCTCAAACCCAAAGAATTTAAGAGCACTGAGTTTGTGTCGTTGTTAAATAATTAGATTTTTCCCTTTATATTAAAGACAAATTACCAATGCAATAACCTTTGTTGATGCATATTTTTCTAAACAATTTTCTTACAGACACATTTCCATTAAAGTTGGGATATTTTCCAAAATGCAATACAAAAAAAAATCAGTGATATCTTAATTTATGTGAAACTTCATTTAACTGAAAGTACAAAAAAAAGATTTTTAATAGCTTTGCTGAACTGCTTAATTATATTTTGTAAAGTGTAGTGGTTCACACATTTACATTACAAGTGAAAGGTCCCTGGTTCGATTCCAGGTGGAACCACTAGCCCCTCTCATTATTAAGGGCTGCGTCAGGAAGGGCATCCAGCATAAAACCCCTGCCAAACTACTGATGTGGATTAATCCACTGTGGAAACCCTTTGGGGAAAATACAGGGGACCAGACGTATGTACATATAAATATACACAAATTTAGGATTTGATGGCAGTAACACACTCAACAAAAGTTGGGACAGAGTTTAAATAAAACTAAAAAGTGCACGTAATATTCAAGTGGCACTGGTTTGGAAGACTCCACATTAAGCAAGCTAATAGAAAGCAGGTGAGGCATCATGATTGGGTACAAAAATAGCATCCATCAAAGGCTTATTCTTTACAAGCAAGTATGAGTCATAGCTCACCTCTTTATGCTCAAATTTGTGAAAAAATTGTTAGTTCAAAAGGAACATTTCTCAACGCAAGATTGCAGAGAATTTAGTATATAATATTGTGAAAAGATTCAGAGAATCAGAAGGCATCTCAGTGCGCAAAGAGCAGCATCAGAACCCACTACTGAATATTCATGATCTTCAACCATCATCCAACTGTGAAAAATGTAGCCAACTGAGCTTATCATTGTAAATCACTGTCTATTGTTGCATCCAGAAATGCTACTTGAAACTGTATTTCACAAGCAGGAAGCTACATATCAACTCTATGCAGAAATGGAGTTGAATTCTCTGGGCCTGAGCTCATCTCAGATGGACCAAAGGACTGTGGAACCATGTGTTCAGATGAGTCAACATTTCACCTCAGACAGGCATTACTGTAAGTTCTCTGTGCCAAAGAGGAAAATGGCCACCCAGACTAAAGGTGCAAAAGCCAGCATCTATGTCCACAGCATGGGTGGGTTGCATTTAAGTACCATTGACTCTAAGGTGTACATTAGGATTCTAGAGGGACATAAGCTGCCATCAAGGCAACATCTCTTTGCAGGGTGTCTTTGCCAGACCACATACTGCACGGGCTGCAACAGCGTGGCTTCATAGACGTAGTGCGTGTACTTGACTGGCTTGCTGCCAGTTCAGATCTATATCCTATTGAAAATGTATGACACATCATAAAGAGACCCATACAATGGGCCATGGACAACTGTTGAACAACTGAACTGTTATATCGAGCAAGAATGGACAAGATTTCCAATTTCAAAAATACAACAATTAGTATCCTCTGTTCCAAAACAATTAAAAAGTGTTAATAAAAGGAAAGGTGATGGAACACAATGGCAAACATGCCTCTGTCAAAACTTCTGTTGAGTGTGTTGCAGCCATCAAATTTTAGAATTGTGTATATTTACAAAATGCAGTGAAGTTAGTCAGTGTATATCTATATTAAAATTCTTTTCTTTGGACTTTTTTGAGTGAAACAAAAGTTCATGTGTATACCACTGATTTTTTATTACATTTTGGAAAATATCCCAACTTTTCTGGAAAATGGGTTAGTGAAACAGTGGAATTTGGTATTTTAGTCTTTTCTAAACTTAAATTTTGAACTGGGAAATCTCTGCTGATTTGTAAATATACGATCCCCTTCCCCTAAAAGGAATAAAGCATAAATTATAAGGCACCTGTTATACAGTTTGCTGTAAACACGAGTTGCTTTTCTTATGCTGCTGGACCCCATATTACAGTCCTCTACAAAGTGGAATGTGTGGCATTTGCTTGGACCGTTGTCCACTAGTACACGACTCGCTTCCCTAGTGCCTACGTGATGATCAGCCCGTGTGCCACTCCAGTGTAGGGACAGATTTAAAGACAGACATGATCTGTGCGCATCTTCTCCAAGATCCGCCGTGCGTAAACGTCTCCACAGAAAATTGGACTGTAGATTTTTGACTTGTTAATAACTCGTTGATATTAAAACTGGAATTTGAAATAGCTTAGGAAAATAATTATTTCCTGCGCCACAATATTCTCGCACCAACATCTCATTTGCCGCCGTAAGGAAGTACTGAAAGGATACTACTGTTGCGCGCCTTGGGTGTGCCACTGGACGTAACGGAAGCCGGCTTTCCGGTGGCTGCGCTGTCATATAAATCCGCACCACCGTCCAAAACTGTGGGAAAAAGATTGAACTGTGGTTCAAGCGTGTTCTCATGTTGTGAGATCTCCCGCAGCTAAACTCAGGAACCCAACCGACTCCCAACCCTGACCATAACCTCAGAGCGCAGCAGTCAGTCGGACTGTGCCGCGTCTGTAGTTACTCTGGAGAGAGAGGGGGATCACGGCAGGAATACAATTCTTTTAATCTTCATATCTGAAAAAAACCAGAACTGCATCGGAGTCTCCGAACATGATGAATTTTATTCTCATCTTCGCGCTGTGTGGATTTTATGGTGTTCTAGCACAAGGTGAGTAACGGGTTCAGCTTTGCAGATGTAATAGGTGCGCAAACTACAAGTTTTAAGAATATGAAGTTACCGGCTTGTCCAGCTCTAATTATCTGCTACTCAGCTCAACATATTTTCACAATTAATACATTAATCTAAGCAAAATTTTGATGTTGTAGATCAGAGTAGAAACGTTTGGAGCTTGCAGCATTTTATGTCAGGCTTTTATAACTGTCATTTCTTGTAAATTTGAAGCTTAAAGAGCAAAAAGTTTCTTTTTTCATCAAGGCAGAAACAAAAGCGATCACACAGTTCCTCTTGTTGCAGTGTTGCAGCTTACCTATCTGCGGCCATCTGCCAAAAAGTGCCATCCAGGGGCTCTAGACATATCAAACACATACAAACATTAAAAACTGTAATATAGTGCTGCCTGTAGTCATGCGTAATTGTGCCATAAACTGCAAAAACATATTTGGACACATTTGGTGACAAGAACCGTTGTAGTGCCACAAAGACCTACTTGGGCTTATTACCATGGACATTAAGATAAAGTTATTTGCACTTTATGTCTGTTTGATCCAGAAAAAGCAGCTGTAGACGTAGGAAACTGGGCAATAAAGATTTAACAGCTGGCTGTGCGCACGCAGGTTTGGGGAGATGAGCGCGCCTTGACAGGTTGCTTGGACTCCACACTTTTCTGTGGTGCCGGTAGAAGGAATTCAAAGAAGAGAAACTGATGTTTCTTCTACTGCAAACTCAAACTACATGCCAACTTAAGAACTGGGCTTGGAGTATGATATTTGTATTTTTTCAGTCTTTGAAAATCAGTCAACAAGTGCAGCTACTTATAATATCCGTTTTGATCATATTAACCCCTCACTATTCTTTAGAATGTTTTAAAGTTCCTCTCACAGACTGATTCAGCTCCGCTGCCACAAGGGAAGATGCAGAAAATCAATCACACCACAAGCAATAACTCTTAATAATACTTAAATTATTCGACTGCTGTAACAAAAGAATTTCCCAAATATGGGCTCAGCACAGTATTTCTTATCTTACTTGTGTAATATTACATTTCATGACTTTGTTTTTTTATTTTCTAAATGCGACACAACCTTTGTTTAAATGTCAAAAGAAATGCAGACTCCACTGAATACGTCCTGCTACATGATACAGGTATAACTGCATAATCAGGTAATATTTCAGTGAAGAGAGAAAGGAAGAAAAATATCAAGATTTTCTATAGAAATTTCATTTTTCATCTGAACACAGTAACAGCACAACCTGAAAATTTTAAGAAATCCAAAATAACTGAATAAATACATTATAATAACAATAAACATCACCTCATCTTTAAAATGTCATACATCAGCATTACACAGGTTATACAGAACAGTTTTTCTTCTTCATTTGCACACATCCCAAATATCATGGTTACCTTCAGTACGATATATTAATCAGCATTACTGTATAGCTTATAATATTTTGGATACCCATAAATTTGTATTATAAAATGTATAATAAAAATATGAATAGATGATCACATTGCACTGCAGAAAAACAAACTGTTCCTATTGATTTGTTAGAAATCTTTAGGCTCTTGAGATTTGTTGCTGTTATATAAATTTCAGTTCAAAGCATTTGCTGTGTGCTCATTGATTCATTGTTGAATATCACCTCTATATGCACATTCATGCCTCTGTCTTTTAAGAGTGGTACCTAAAATCTTTTTCTGCCTTCAAGTGTTTGTTTCATATTTCCTGATAAGTCAGCAAAATAGATTTTTACGAGTAATGAGCCAAAGTGGAAACGTGGCACAGTAATTCCCAGTGATAGCATTTGTGTTGTGGTAAAAATTGTGAAATGCTTTTCCCTTAACTTACCAGCACAGAAACTGTGCTAATTAGACACTTGTTTAAACAGGTTGTTGGAATGGCCTGGAGGAGATCCTTGACTTCCCCTCCATCTTCCCTTCTCCTGTGGTGTGTGTGTGTATTTGTTGCCTCCTGTGAAACCCAAGGAAATAGCATAGGAAGTGTTAGCAGTGTGAGTAATACTAGATGTGCTCAATAGGGCATCCACTGGGAGCAATGATGCTGACAATGAAAGGTAATAATGGATTTAAGTGATAAATTCACTAACTGCCTTACCAGAGATTTTACTGCTCACAGAGCAGTGAAGTGGTTGTTTTTAAGCTGCTATGTGAAGAACAGTCAGAGTGAAGGACGGACTCCCCTGAATGATGTTTCCTCTGTTGTTGTGAGGAAGGAAGGGTGGACAAACTGTCATCTTTATTTCTCATTAATAAACGTCAGCGATGAAGTGGAGAAATGTCTTAATTTGATAAACAAGAGGGACATTGCTTATGCACAACACAAGCTTTTAAGTGGTTTTAACAAGGAGATGTGAGCAGGTCACAGATATTGTGGCCTAGATAGAGAACGTGCCGTGGAGGTGGAAATCACCAAGACTGACGGGCATACCTTTCAGGAAGTGTTTTTGCCTTCCAGGATTTTCCCAAAAGTCATCTAATACAGATCTGATTCCACACGAAGTGATCTGAAACAAATGGACAACTATCAATTCACCTAAATCAAACATTAAGACAACAATACTGCCATTTTATGTATAATACCATTTTCTTTCAAAAAGAGTTTCCAAATTCAGTCATTAAAAGGTTTCCTCAAGATATATTCAGAAGCTATCTTTGACCTCTAACCTCTCTGATGTGGTCCATATGTTGATAGATCAAGCCACATGGCCTTGAAATTAAACAAGGCACACTTCAAGTCATTGGACGTTGAATTGTTTCTATAACTTCACCTGTCTTTTCCTCTCTCCAACCTCTGCAGATAAAGATCAGAAGGGGAGGTTCAGCGTCCCTCTCCTGGATGTCAAAACTCAGCAGCTGGTCCTGGAAGCCAATCAGACACTACTGCTCAACTGCAGGTGAGTTTCAGATAGTGGCATTACCAGAGTGAGACATGGCACTCAAAGAATCCTGATTTAAAATCAACAATAGGATTCTGTAAAAGCAAATATGTTAGAAGTATAACGTCCATTGGGGACTTATACTTTGGGGACAAAGACAGCAAACTGGTGACTGATGATTCATGCAGATTTTGTGTGCTGTAACCAATAAAATGAAAGTCAGTTTGGATATTTTTTTTAAACTGCCCATATATGTGTCTAGGGGTGTGTCATAATGGGTGCTTGGTGGCAAGATTTAGAAGGACTTTGGTAGAGAGATCTGAGCCAAGTAACGCAAGTTTGGGCAAAGTTACCATTGAGGATCATTTGAAGCAAAATTAACCATCATTCTTAATTTTTTGTATATGCAATTTTCAGCTTTTTTCTTTTTTGTCTTATTTACCAATTCTTTCCTCTCCACTTGTGTTTCTCATAGCTTGAATGTATGTATCAGTTTTTCCTTTAAGACATGTTCTTCAACTCTTAACAGTAGTTGTTTCTCTAATAAATTACAAGTACTTTTAATGGTATGACTTTTAATCTCATTTGCTATGTGCAACTGACATCATAAAATCAAAGAATAAACTAAAAAAGAATGAGTTTGTATTATGTTATGTCCATTAGACTCCAACATATCATCCTAATCTCACACACACCCCATCTACCACCCAACCCAAAGTATGGTCAAATCATCTTTGGAAGAAGGGATAGAGTTTCTGTGATGTAAGATGAATGCAGATGCAGAGTGTTATCAGCTCACTTTAACTGTTGACCAGGGGTCGCTGGCAGCTGACATGGACATTCCCAGCAGGCTTGGCCAGTGATCAGGTGGAAGTGCTTGAATCTCGCTGTGGCAGGACAAGCCATCATTACTGCAGCCAGGTGAAAGTAAGCCGCAGCCAGACCCAGCACACTGGCCTGTTCCGCTGTCGGTACCAGCACAGACCCCAAAAACGGACATCTGTTTATGTTTATATCACAGGTAAGACACTGCTGCCCCAGGCTCTTTTTTCCTTTTCTTTTTTATAGCTGTTTTTACCCCTTTCATTGAGAAGATCCTCACTCATTCACCTTGGCATGTATATTGTTTATACTATGAGGTTAAACAGGATGCAGTGGGTGCTAAATACAGACCAATGCCAGCAAGCCAATTATATCTAAACACTGTTTGTCCCAACAACACATCCTTCTAGATGTCTCTGGCACAGTTTCATTGCCCTCCTCCCTTGACTCCCTTTTCTCATCCCAGGCCTACCTCCTTTTTGGCTATATTTAAATGCTCTTTTTCTTTTTTTTTCTACTTTCGTTTACGTGCTGCTTTGAGGCCAGGAATAGCCCAGATGCTGAAAGGCTCAGACCCGGGCAGAGTTTCCCAGGGCATCAGCCTTATCTGCTCTGTTCAGCCTTGCTCGAAGCATCCTGTGCTTTGGGAAGGAGGGGAAGGGCTCGAAGGGGGTGTGCTGGGAGGGAATGTCGCTGTGTCTCTACAAGGTGGCGGCAGGGAGGTGTGTAGAAGTGTGTGTGTGTATGTGTGAGGAGCGGAGATGGATAAGATGAAGGCCAGTAGCTCAGTGGTATCCAGGGGCAGAGGAGGCATGATGTCTGTCTGGGCAGCTCCTCCCCATCCTGGAAAGTGACGCTGCTCAGTCTGTGCTTTATGAGGCACAGAACTGGGTTGGAAGCCAGGGTCACAGGGCATGCTACTGTTTGGCCGACAGGACCCTTGGGGGCCATCAATCGCTCAGGTCACCATGTCCATTAAGCGTCAGACTTGGCCTACAGCTCTACTCAGACACTGCCTCCCTCCCTAACTTTTCTATTAGGAATCAAAGCAGGAGAAGGAAGCCTTCAGTCTACTAGTCCTTGGGGTACTTTTGTTTGAATGTTCAGAGATTTGCTTTCCTTGAATAACACCCTATGGTCACAAACAATACAGTGAGCAACACCCACACCTTTGAATGGCACAGAAGTCTTACAGTAGTCAAGCCGAGAGGAGAAAACACAGAGAAGCCGTTTGATTGCCTCCAAACAATCTGTATGTTTATTGTTGACTACAGACAGTCATTTGCTGAATGGGTATTCAATGAATGTTTAGGAGTGTGTGTCTGTTTATTTTTGTTTATTGTTGTTGAGAATGATATTGGAAGTGTGTGTGTGTGCATGCGCGTGCACAAGCACGCCAAAGAGGCAGGTGATTCTTTTCTATGATTTAATATGTGTGTGCATGACTTTATTTTATTTTATCTTTATTTAGTCCCATTGAGATCAAATCTCTTTTACAAGGGAGTCCTGGTAAAGGTAGCAGCCATACAAACTCAAAACATATTAAAAATACAACAAATACAACAACAAATACAATAAATACAATATATTTTAATATATTTTTTATATATTTTATATTTTTATATTTTTGTGTATATGTGTCTTTTGCTACTGTAATGACTGAATTTCCCATTCATGGGATAAATAAAGTCTTATCTTATCTTGTCATAAAATGTGCAGTCTACAACATGAAATAAAGTATACAAATACCCACAACAAAAGAAAACATGCAACTGGAAAACATCCACGTGTCCTTCACTAAATTTTTTTATGATGCTTTTAAATTTAACAATAGATAAAAGCACATTTAAGTTTAGGTCTTTCTGCAAATTATTCCATGTCTGAGGTACAGAATAGGAAAATGCCGTTTTTCCCAAATCTGTTGAAACCCTTGGTACATCAAAAAGCAGCTGTTTGGAGGGGCATAGCTAGTAACTATTGAAACTAAGAAAGAAGGGTGCACAAGTAAACTGGAAGTGTACGCAGTATTATTTTAGATACAAATATACCAGTGTCATTGTCTGAGTGGTCAGTGATGACCAACCCACCAAATCATAAAGAATGCAGTGATGAGTCAGAGACTTTGCATTAGTAATAAGATGTAGAGAGACATGGTACTCTGAATCAAGACTGAGAAGCTGGCGTGCATATACAGAACATCACCATAATCAGTCTCAAGCAGAAAAGTCGCTTCCACAAATGTTTTCTTGGAGTAAAATATAAGATGAGATTTATTCCTAAAATAAATACCAATCTTCACTTTGCATTTCCTAACAAGAATAGCAATGTGTAAATTTAAAAAAAAGCTTGTCATCTATACCTATAACCAAAGACTTTTATACATGTACCCTTTCACTGCCCTCATTAGATTAATCAGATGTAATAATGCTAAAATCATCAACCCCCTGTGGGTCAGCTTCAGAAAAGACTATAATCTTTGTTGCATAAACATTTAAAACCAATTGTAAATGCAACAGAGCAGTTTGCAGTGAGTGAAATGCAGTCTGAAGTTCTTGCATTGCCTGCTTTTTAGAGGGAATGTGTTCAGAGGGCATAAAGATGTATTTTTATGGGATGTCATTTATAAATATAGCAAACAAAATGGATCCAAAAATGGAACCCTGCGGGACACCTTTAATTTGTTCAGGAAAAGGCACCAACTCCACAAACCAAAAGGTTCTGTTTATCTACCTGGATTAGCTAAGGTGGAGCCTAGCAGACAATTAGCTGCCTTGCCAGTACCTACCTGTATCTCAAAGCAGCTACTCCCCTACTGCATAACTTTTAGCCTTAAATAAAATGAAAAGAGGTGAGTAATATAAAAACACACACCTCCATTTCTATTTCTAACATTTCATATATCTGTAAGTAAAATTATTTGTTTATGCATTTATTTTACGTGCTTAATACTGTACCATATGTGTCCCTGACCGCAGTGTTTGTGTTTCAGACAGCCAGCATCCATTTGTAGAAGATGCGGGTATGAAGACAGATGTGTTGTACTTGAAGGAAAAACAGCCACTGGTCATCCCCTGCCGAGTGACCGACCCCAGTATTACTACAGAATTAGTCAAGGTTGGTCTGTGCAGGAAATATGCAAATATGCATTATCTATCAGGTGACTAAATGCCTTTTAATTCAAGTTTGGGTACAGAGACATGCTCTGCATCATGGTCTTTACATGTGCTACTTGTATCTACACACTCAAGTCACACTTTGTCCTTCTCTGCTCAATCACTCACGTTCTGAGCACATCACATCACATCTTTTCCCAGTTTTTTCCATCAGGCCTCGCGTGCACACAATACACTGTTCAGTCATGTCTTTCTGTCCATATCATTTGCCACATTGTTCTAATCTTGGCAGACATTATACTGTGGCGTGTGTGTCCGTTTGTTTGTGTCCCTCTGCGGATATGTGTGAAAGTGTGTGCGGATATGTTTGTGAGTGTTGGCGCTTGAGTGCTGAGTGAGGGGGAGCAAAAGCACAAAATGAAACTATTTGCGTGTTAATTAAACATGACTCTCTGCTCATATCTTTAACAAGAGCCACCAGCACCTCTTTCTTTACTGACTTTTACTGATGAAGCAAGAACCACTGCTGGCACCGTTTTTACCTCTGGAGACAGGACATGGGGTCTGGAGTGCCCCACTGGCCCTTGGCCAGCGTCACTTCCCACATCTCACCCACTGCTTGTTGTAGTAGGAATACTGGCTGCCAGCTTCCTCCAAATGATGCTTAAAACAGCTGGCCAGCCTGGTAGGGGAAGTAGAGGTAGCTACTGTTGACTCCAACAGATCAAAGTATAGTCTATCCTCTTTAATCAGCAGCATTGGTCATTAAAATGACAGGTTGTGCGTCACTACTGGGAAAATTATATCTGCAGTCAAAAAGTGATAAAGCATTCAGAAATTACTCAGGTCAAGGCAATCCAAAGGAGGAAGGATAAGTAGGTGTTGCTTAAAGTTGTGTGTGTGTTTTTAATTCTGCTTACACAAAACATAGAAAAAATGAACTGAAGTGTAAAGGCAAGCCCTCAGTGATTTTTTAAATTCTACTTCAATAAAGAGACAGATTATAATGAAAGACTCTAAATTAAACCAGCAGCAGCACAGATTTAAATCAAAGTTTGAAAAATCTAACCTATACCCTCCATCACGCAACTCAGAAAGGGAATGTCTAACAAATTAATTATCCAGATTAGTAAATCATCTTTGATGTGCAAAATTGTTTGTGTCCTTCTAACTAAACAAGGTGAATATTCTCTAGTCATACAGAAGATCTGTATGGAAACACTTGGAACTATCTGCTAACATTAGCATTAAAATGCTCAAAATGGCAATGCGAACATGTTAAAGCAAACATGTTTATCATGTTCAGTTTCATAATTTATTGTATTTAGCTTGCTGATGAACCAAATGCCGAAGATCCTTTGCTACAAGGACATAGTGGTCTCCTTCCAGGTAGTCTAATGGCAAGTTGGCCAGAGTACGTGCTTTATTGGGAACCCTTCTGCATCTTCAGCAGGTATCTCAGGGTCGCCACTTAAGCTCTTTGCCATTAGACTTGCAATTTACAGGAATCACATCATTCTAAACATGGCTTGAACAGGATAGTTACCACTACACTGAAGTCAGTCAGTGTACCTTACTGACTTACAAGCAGGGTATTCCATTTTTTAATTTTGCTAAGTTATTTATTAATTATTGTTAATATTTTTATTATTATTATTATCTTTATCAATTCATTAAGTATTATAGTTTTACTAAATAATCACATAGCAATGTATGCATGACATTTTAATTGGGTCCCAAGCCCACCCGAAGGTCTGTTCATAAAATCACCCCTGGTTTTGCTGACCAAAGAACTGAATGATTGCACTAGATAAAAAGTCATGGGTCCATCACAGATGGTAAAATTGATTCTAAATGCAACATATATCTATGTAACAAATTTCATGTTAATCCTTTAATTAATTACTATTTCAGATATTTTATTCAAAACCACAAATGATGGTGCTGGATAAAATATCAGTTACACACTGAATTAGAATTCATTCTCTGTTTCAAGAAATTTTAATGCTAATGGAGGGCATAGCTGTTACGATAATTCTGTTTGGAACTACCTGTCCAAAGTATTGACATACACTTCCACAATAGCTAATTAATAAAGAAACAAGAGAAAAATGTAGGAATTTAAAATTCTCCTGATTTAGGATACAGGAAGTGTGAAATAAATTGGACAAACTGGGTCCTGCTTGTCACATCTACACATGCAAGTTTTGTTTTTTTTTTTTTTTTTTTTCTTTCCCTTTC